>CM056051.1:269200518-269253018 GCA_029574335.1 Rana kukunoris | reverse complement strand
TAATGCCAACCGCTGTTGAACTCGCTGCTGGAACAAGTCTTCAACTGACCGGGGTCCTGCATCACCATCCCTCTGATCCATCTCGGCTAGCGTAATGATCAGGGTGGCCTTGTTCTTCCCACCAGTCCCTCCACGGCTCTTCAAGCAATTCTTTTAGCATGGTTCTCCTGCAGGCTGCATAGCTGGTCATTCATGGTGGTGGTTTGGAGTTGTCCCAGTAACTGGAGAGCAAATCCCACTGCTGCCACCAATGTGACGAGACCCTTGCTCGCCCAGATCCTGCTCTCCCGACACTCCTCCGCTTCTATTCGATCAGCTTGCAGCTTGCAACATCTGATGGTCCAGTCATCCAAGATTCCGGGATCCAATCTACAGCTATGTGCCGATTGGATCCATGAAGAACACACACCAAACGCGTTGTATGTATGTTCAACCAGAACTCTTTATTGAAAGTACACAACACACTTTTATACATAATTTGGAACATCCCGCCCCCAACAACTGCTTTTCTATTGATCAACTGTAAAGTACATTTGTGGTTTCCACTCAGGTCCTCTCTCATGCAAATGAGGACTTCAAATGTCTCAGCAGAGATTGGTCCCAAAGCTTGAATAGCCTGACTATGGGTGTTGAGACAGAAGCCCCCAGGGGGTAATTACTACAATGAAGCAATCAGAACAACAATTAACACCTCTACACACTGGACAATAAAATGTCTCTCACAAGCCCGGCTTCACTTATTTCACTAGTCGGAGCCAAGCATTGAAGGGTCATTGTCCTAGTAACCTTATTTAGGACAATTAAGCCACTTCCAGTATCTCTTGAAATATGTGCTCCACAATGTCTCATCTTCTGCAATACATGAATATGGATTTCACGTAGAAACACTTTAATATCTCATGGTCCATGACACTATGCCATCAATTGTTGCCACTGTGCCATCAAAAGCAGTCACTGTGCCATCAAACGCAGCCACTACGCCATCAATTGTTGCCACTGTGCCATCAAACACAGCCACTGTGCCATCAATGGGCACCAGTTCACAAAAATAATGTTGGAGAACTGGCGAAAGTGCAAAGAAGAGCAACCAAATTGATAAGAGGTATGGAGGAGCTCAGCTATGAAGAAAGATTAGCTAAACTGAATTTTGGGTAGGTGGGAATTAATTTGTTTTGCCCTGTGGCAGGCACAGCACTATGAAGTGCCTTTATGCGCTGTGGTATTAGAATAATTTTTATTTCTCTGATCTTTTAGTCCAAACAAGACTATCTGTTACTCTATAATTCCTCTAGCTACTTTGTGTCATCTTTGAGCAAGGTTACATTACTGTTAATTCACGTATTGCAGGATATCTTTAGATATTACAAGTTGTTGACTTATTCTGACCCTACCGGTCAATAGTGACATATTCCTCTGTGTAACAGGCTGTTGATGTGTGAATTGAGGGTAGCTCCTGAAAGACATTTCATTGTGTGATAACACTGTTTAAAGCCAATTGATGATCAGGTGTGAATACCTTTTTGTCGGAGACAGAAGTCTGTCTAAGATGTGGATTGAGGAGAACTCATTGTGTGATGCTGTTTTGTGTGAATTCTATTGATAATAAATGTGTCTTGTCAGCTGTAGTAATTAACTCCTGTAATTCAGGGCCCGAACGTCTGACATAGGAATGTGTATACTGCGGGTGAATAGCTGTTGTCAGAGACGGGACCTCTGGGGGATAAAAAACCTCCTCTGAATGTCATTATCTAAAATAATGTGATTAAGCCCCACTGTGTGATGAGGGGGTGGAGAGTTTCCTTGTTCCTTTGATAACTGTAACATGGCTATACTGTAAATAAAGCTGAGAGCTACCCATTAAAGTGTTCATGCAATTTGAAACCAGAGAATAGACCTGTGAGTCACATTTTCTGGGGAATTGATATGGATCATGTCTGCTGGTTTGTCGGTGTTTCGGATAAGCTGTCTTGGGTTGCTGGAAGGTCGTAAAAGGTGGTGACCGTTATAATTATCCACAGAGTCTTGTGCTTCACTCTTAAGGTTCTGCCTTCAAGTGCCAATTGAATACCTCTCATGGACTTTATATGGACTATTATATTTTATATATATGTTTTAATCGCCTTTTATTCCAGTTAACATCCATATATTTATGTACACAAATCTAGCGCCACTGTTTTTTATTTATTTCAAATTATTATGGCTAAAAACTTATTCTTCTCATCAGTCCTTGCAGCTGAACAGAGCAACAGGGGAGCAAGGAAAGATGAATTTACATTGCAGAAGAGGTGGCGATTAAAGCAGATCTTCTAATGCCCTAGAGTTCTTTGCACTGAACACCAAGTCCCAGAATCATAATTCTTTGCTTTACAATTTTCCTTTTAAACTCCATAATCTAAACAGAAATAACATATGTTCCATGGTTCAGAACCAATTAGTCCTTTAAAAGGATGGCTTGAATATGTAAATATCTGCCAAGGAAAGGGGGAGCCACAGCACACAGGCATTCAACCCACCATATCTGCAGAATGGATAAATTCACAAACGTGCAGTATATTACAAAACAAATTGCATACCTCCCAACATTTTGAGATGGGAATGAGGTACACCTACTAGCATAAGACACGCCCCGTCACACCCCCTTAAAGGAGAATTAACCCCAAAAAAGGTTAATTAAATCCACAAGGGACTTTTTTTCATTACTATTCCTTTTTATTGGCGTGAGGGGTAAAGAGGGACAGCGGTACATTGCTTCAAATCAGGGACAGTTGGGAGATATGTATGACCATATCGGACCACACATGAGACATGACCATACCCGACAAAACATGACCGCATATGATGCTGGCCCACTTTCCAATGCTGCACTGTTTAAATAGCCTGTTGCTTTTTTTTCTGAACTGTGCTTCATGAGCAATATGACAAAAAAAAAAAAATTACGATATTAATTATTAGAAATTACGAGATTAAGATATATATCAATTTAATAAAAGTCTGCCTTTTTTAGTGTGTTGTTTACACAATTTGAGTATTATGCTTAAAGTTTAATAGAAGAATGTAATCTAGTTGAATACAGTTGGACTAAGAAACTCTCTTATGTTTATGCATAAATCCTGACCTCCGAAGACACGACTGGATGGGGCCACATGTCCAGAGAGACCTCAGGATGGGATTGGGTGGGCAGGTGGTGGACAGGGAGATCGCAGGAAGGGATAAGAGGGTGGACAGGTAGATCGCAGGAAGGGATGGATGGGATGGACAGGGAGATTGCAAGAAGAGATGGGGGGTGGACAGGGACATCACAGGAAGGGATGGGGGGATGGACAGGGACATTGCAGTAAGGGATGGGGGGATGGATGAGATGGACAGGGAGATTGCAAGAAAGGATGGAGGGTGGACAAGGACATCACAGGAAGGGATGGGGGGATGGACAGGGACATCACAGGAAAGGATGGGGGGGTGGACAAGGACATTGCAGGATGGGATGGGGGGATGGATGGGATGGACAGTGATATCGCAAGAAGGGATGAGGGGGATGGACAGGGAGATCGCAGGAAGCGATGGGGGGATGGACAGGGAGATTGCATGATGGAATGAGGGGTGAACACAGAGATCACAGGATTGGATGTGAGGATTGCAGGATGGGATAGGGGGGTGGATGGGGAGATTGCAGAGTTCAGGATGAATGGGGGTGGACAGAGAGTTTAGGAGAGAAACAGAAAGCATAAACAGTGCAATTGAGATTGAGACACAGAACACTTCCCCGTTCTCAGCACACACACTTACTGTATCTCCTGCAGAGTCCTGTACAGATGAAGCAGACAGAACAAGTGGTGCATTGTGTCTGCAGCCTGAACCCAGCTTCTGTCTTCCAATAATCTAAGATTCTGGGCACAGGCTTCACCAGAAATCCTCTCATCTGTCAGGACACTGCAACAGCGTAACTGCAGCAACTTTTCTATCGGGCGCACACTGACCTGCCCTCCTCCATTGGAAAGCACCTCCTCGTCTTCAGTAGTAACTGACCCCGCCCCCACAGCACGGTGTGAGTACAGGAGGATGATTGCTATGAGCTGCAGCCAATCACCATGAGCACAAGCAGCCGAAAGGTCCAATCAAAGAACAGTTTCACACGCACAGTGGGATTCTATGTGCGGGACAGCGGGAAAGCCCTCTCTTTTGCCCTCCCATTCCGCGGGAAAGCCTTCCCATTCCGGGACGGTTGGGAAGTATGAAATTGTTTGTTTCCAATACACCAGATTTTCATATAAAATTGCTTATAACTACTAAAACAGTTACCAGCAAGGTAAGGAATTATATGATCTTTAAGAGCCATGCCACATTAATGATCCTGTCGTTGGCAGCAGCTTAACAGCAACACAGGTATTTACCTGCTTACCATATATA
Organism: Rana kukunoris; assembly: GCA_029574335.1. Taxonomy (NCBI): domain Eukaryota; kingdom Metazoa; phylum Chordata; class Amphibia; order Anura; family Ranidae; genus Rana; species Rana kukunoris. The sequence continues at coordinate 269,248,614 of CM056051.1, read as the reverse complement.
CTTAGGCCCGCCGGACAACAAACTTTGCACACTTGTAGAGGAAGAGTTTGGGGTCCAGGGGACCTACAGCCGGCCGGTACCGGGTCCCCAAAGTCCAGGAGATCAGATGCAAAAAGGTAACTCGAGCATAAGCCGAGGGGGGCATTTTCAGCACAAAAAAAATTGCTGAAAAACTTGTCTTATACTCGAGTATATACAGTATTTGACATTGCTCCCTCACTGTCTGAAACATCAAGATGTCACTGCTCTGGTGAAAGAGATTTTGCAGCATTACAGCCAAGAAAGAAGTGACACCATTGGAGAAGATAAGTGTTCTCTAGACATCCTGTAAGGCCTCGTACACATGACCGTTTTCCTCGTGTGTATGCTTTTCATCGAGAAAACTGTTGTGGATCTCGACGAGCAAAAAAGAGAACAAGTTCTTATTTTCCTCATCGGGAGTCTCAATTTCCTCGCTGTGTTCCTCTTTGGGCGAAACACGTTCGTGTGTATGCTTAGAAACCCATGCATGCTCAGAATAAAGTATGAGACGGGAGCGCACCTTCGGTAAAAGTAGTGTTTGTAATGGAAATAGCACAGACTAAAAAGTGCAAATCGTCTCTTACCAAACTTTTACTAACACGCAATAACATGAGATTAGCAAAAGCAGCCCCAAGGGTTGTGTCAGTGGAATCAAGCTTCCCCTGCCGTTGTATGTGTTGTACGTCACCGCGTTTGAGAGCGAGGAGATTTGGTCTTGACTGTGTGTACGCAAAGACAGCTTGTCAAGTTTCTCGACAAGTCTAACAAGGAACTCGTCCAGGAAAACGATGTTTCATATACGACGAGTTCCTCGGTCCTGTGTACGAGGCCTAATTGGCGAGTTGGAAGAGTAATATGTAAGAGTAAAATGTAATATAGGCCTAAGTCCTAAACAGTTTGGCATGTGGCTAAATTAGTCGTATATCACATAGCCACATATTACTGTACATTGGCCAGAATACCAGCACCTACAAAACATTAGCAATCTGTTAAATTCAATTTAGTGCTTATGATCTTTTACCATATGCCTGTTTACAGCTTTGAATTATATTATAAATTCTTTCCCTTAGTATAACTTTTTTTTTTTTTTTTAATGATTATAATGGAGTGAGAAAACAAATTGCAGTGTATTTAAAATATCTTTGTGGCCTATATGTGTGATTATATCTTGTTAGTAAACTACACTGAAAAGTGTGGGAAGAAAAAGAAGAATATTCTAAAGGGATGACTTCATGCATCTTTACTTGTGATGATTCATAGCAGAATGTGCTCACTGTGGACATTAGTCACTGCTGGTAATGAGGCAGAGCGATGCCTCTGCACTGTTAGTCAGTACAGTCTGGATGCACTGAGATGCCCAGAATGTCGAATAGATCCACACATATGCACTCCCACAAATCCTCCTACTATCAAACACTTTTTTCAGTTTTATTTAAGGCAGAAGAAAATAGTTCATCTTATGTACATTATGCCACTTGCCAAGCATTGTATTGTATGTCTCATATCCTTCTTAAACAAACGTAAATGGTACCAATTTTTCTTGCTGGAAGTTTAGCTAAGATAAAAAATAGTTTTATTAAACAGTTATTTCACCCCAAAACATAATTACTTAATAGGTATATATTACTTATATACTCCTTTATGCAGTGTAGAGCTCCGCCTGGCTGGGGGTAGAGAAAACATTACCCCAATGCAGGGTGGATCCATGGGTGCAGTGAAGATAACACCAGTCACTTTTTTATTATACACTAGTCTTTTTATTCTGAGTAAATTGTGGGGAATCCTTTAACAGCTCAGCAGGAAACTTCCTTTCTCCCGGTTTTCTGGCTCTGTACCCCAATTCCATGGACTGTGTATGGGTGTTATCTGCTCCTCTTGGGCACAAGGTAAATATGGTGGACATATGGAATCCTTCACGCCTAGGGTGACAACATTTCCAAACTGCCATCCAGGGACACTTCTTTCCAAAAAAAGATGATTTTTGATACCTTTTTTTTTTGCCCATTATTGGCAAAGCAAACAGTGGTCACCAGTGGCAGCTGGTGCTAACATTTTTTGGGGTTGTCGCAAACAAAATAAAAAAAACATCAATTGCAGCCTCACTGTGCCCATCAAACGCAGCTACTGTGCCCATCAATTGTTGCCACTGTGCCATCAAACGCAGCCACTGTGCCCATCAATTGGCGCCAGTTTGCCCCATGAAATGCAGCCAGTTTGTCCCCTTAAATGCAACCACTTTGCCCCATCAAATACAGCCACTTTACCCCCTCAAATGATGCCAGTTTCCCCATCAAATGCAGCCAGTTTGCCCCCTCAAATACAGCCAGTTTGCCCCTTCAAATGCCACCAGTTTGTCCCCTCAAATACCGCCAGTTTTCCCCTAAAATACAGCCAGTTTGCCCCTCAAATGCTGCCAGCTTTCCCCCTCAGATGCCGCCAGTTTGTCCCATCAAATGCAGCCAGTTTACCCCCCCACCCCCCCCCCCCCCCCGCCCGACACTTACCTTTCTTGGGTCAGCCGTCCTCCTCCATGCTTCCTCAATGTCATCTCTGCTCACCTGTTGCTTCAGCCAATCAGGTGACCAGTAACCAGACCCGGTGCACCTGATTGGCTGAGAGGCGGGTCAGTGTTAGGGAAGCGATTCCCTAACACAGCACTGTTTAAACAGGGAACGCACAGCTGTGCTCCCTCTGTTTAACCATTTGGAAGCCGATTAGAGCCCACATGCTCTAATCAGGAAGCCTATTAGAGCCTCTGGCTCTAATCAGGCACTTCCAAAACACACCCACCGCTGTTATTCAGATGGCCGGCACTCAACAGGGGGCCAGACACCTGAATAGTGGGCGGCAGCGGTAACAATACATAGATTCATGCAATGCATCAATCTATGTACTGTTGATTGACAAGTGCAGGAGAGAGGGGGTGGCGCTCCTGCACCCACTATGGAAACACTGCCACTGGTGGTCACCAGTTTAGACAGGTGGTATACAATGTGCGTGAAAAAGTGTAGCGCTATAATTTTTCTCCTTCTGAGAATGTGAAAACATTCGCACTAAAAAATATAAATAATTAGTGAAAATTAGTGTCAACCTTAGGGTGATCCCCTTGTATGTCCTTAGGACTAATTGATAACCAAATCAAACAGTCCAGACCAACCTTTAGGAAAAAATCCGACCAAAAGGTAAGTGGTAAATCAGTGATAGGTGAATTCTTATAAATATATAATAAGGGGGTCACTCACAAGAAGTACCCCATATGATAAGAAAAAATAATCAAAACCATGCCAGTTAGAAAATAATTTTCCTTGTGAGGATGTGAAAGCTATCACACCAAAAAAATATAAATGTGAATTATATCAACCTTAGGGTGGTCCCTATGTGTAACCTTAAGACTAAATAGATAATCAAATCAATCAGTCCGGACCCATAATAGGAAAAAAACAATCACAAGGTAAGTGATAATCAGTGATGAGTGACTTCCTATAAGCAAATAGCAAAAATATAAGTCAGCAGATAAACAAACATATATCAAACATATGACTATCAAAGGAAGGTCATGCAGCAAGAGAGTGTCTGTGGCACCAAAAGTCCTCTGTGTATATTGCGGGGTCACCAATCATAGGGATTTTAATCCCAGCATCTAATATGAGTGACACGCAGGTCTTCCTTCAAGATACACTTGGATGTAGTATAAAGTTCAAACAATATTCTCCACACTTCGCACAAATATAGATGGGTAACCTTACCGGATAGGGTGGACCCTCATCTCACCATATGGCGGGGGTCTTTAGAGCTTGCACAGACCGATTGTCTGATCCGGATAACACCAAGTTTGTGGTCCCAGGTGTGAGTGGTTTCCCAGGGTGCGTCTGTATCCACAGGTTTGGAATTTCACACTAGGTAGTGCACAGCAGTAACTCTCAAGCGCAAAAATAGAAAAGAAAAAGGGAACAGAGGCTCCTCATAGCGTAAAAAAGTTGGTTTTTAATTAAAAACAGTTCAAAGTCTCACACAATGTGATAAAAATCAGACAAAAATGTTGTAAAAAACTCCACACGTGAAGAATCATAACAAAAAATAAATGAATATAAAACTGAAGAAAAGGACAAAAACAGCAATTCTCCCCCTATGATGGAAGGACAAGGGTGTTTCAAAATGCAGTGGAGATTGGCATAGAATCTGCAACCCTATGCCAATCTCCACTGCATTTTGAAACACCCTTGTCCTTCCATCATAGGGGGAGAATTGCTGTTTTTGTCCTTTTCTTCAGTTTTATATTCATTTATTTTTTGTTATGATTCTTCACGTGTGGAGTTTTTTACAACATTTTTGTCTGATTTTTATCACATTGTGTGAGACTTTGAACTGTTTTTAATTAAAAACCAACTTTTTTACGCTATGAGGAGCCTCTGTTCCCTTTTTCTTTTCTATTTTTGCGCTTGAGAGTTACTGCTGTGCACTACCTAGTGTGAAATTCCAAACCTGTGGATACAGACGCACCCTGGGAAACCACTCACACCTGGGACCACAAACTTGGTGTTATCCGGATCAGACAATCGGTCTGTGCAAGCTCTAAAGACCCCCCGCCATATGGTGAGATAAGGGTCCACCCTATCCGGTAAGGTTACCCATCTATATTTGTGCGAAGTGTGGAGAATATTGTTTGAACTTTATACTACATCCAAGTGTATCTTGAAGGAAGACCTGCGTGTCACTCATATTAGATGCTGGGATTAAAATCCCTATGATTGGTGACCCCGCAATATACACAGAGGACTTTTGGTGCCACAGACACTCTCTTGCTGCATGACCTTCCTTTGATAGTCATATGTTTGATATATGTTTGTTTATCTGCTGACTTATATTTTTGCTATTTGCTTATAGGAAGTCACTCATCACTGATTATCACTTACCTTGTGATTGTTTTTTTCCTATTATGGGTCCGGACTGATTGATTTGATTATCTATTTAGTCTTAAGGTTACACATAGGGACCACCCTAAGGTTGATATAATTCACATTTATATTTTTTTGGTGTGATAGCTTTCACATCCTCACAAGGAAAATTATTTTCTAACTGGCATGGTTTTGATTATTTTTTCTTATCATATGGGGTACTTCTTGTGAGTGACCCCCTTATTATATATTTATAGGAATTCACCTATCACTGATTTACCACTTACCTTTTGGTCGGATTTTTTCCTAAAGGTTGGTCTGGACTGTTTGATTTGGTTATCCATTAGTCCTAAGGACATACAAGGGGATCACCCTAAGGTTGACACTAATTTTCACTAATTATTTATATTTTTTAGTGCGAATGTTTTCACATTCTCAGAAGGAGAAAAATTATAGCGCTACACTTTTTCACTCATTTTTCCCACAAATTATCCAATTTTGTTGTGTTGGCGGCTTGCTTTTTACCTTTTTACCTTTTGGTTCATTTGTTTGGTTAGCGCAATATATCACGATACTATTTAATGGTATACAATGTGCACCTGCTTTGACCATGTCACTTTGTGACAGCGGCGTACTTTGTATATCACAGGGGTCACCTTAGTCTGCCTGTAAAGTGGGGCATTTGTAACAGGCATAGAACATGCTGCAGCAAAAATTGTATTTCTAAAGTAAAAAAAAAACAAAACAAGTCAAATCACATTTAAATCGACTAGTGGTTGCAATTTCCAGCACTGAAAAAACTGTGTGGGGTCCCTCCTTTGGGTCTGGTATAAATAGTAACATCACAATAAAAAAAATGGCGTGGAGTCCGCCCCAAAATCCATACCAGATCCTTAACTGAGCAAGCAGTCTGGCAGGTCAGGAAAGGGGGTGGGGTGAGTGAGCACCCCCCCCCCTCCTGAACCATACCAGGCCACATGTGCTCAACATGGGGGTCTGCCCCCACCCCAAAGCACATTGTCCCCATCTTGATCTTGATGGGGACAAGAGTCTGTTCCTCACATCCCTGGGTTGTGGTTGTAGGGGTATGCAGGCAGGGGGCTTATCAGAATCTGGAAGCCTCCATTAACAAGGGGGCCCCCAGATCCCCCCCCACCCCCGATGTGAATGTGTATGGGGTACCTATTCACCAATAAAAAGTGCCAAAAAGTAATAAAAACACAGAGACAGTTTTTGACGATTCCATTCTACTAAAAAAACTGTGTCCCCCATTGTAAATGCATCGTCAATCACGCAGTCTGCCGACGTTGTGCCAAAAAAAGAAAAAAAAAACATTCCCCCCCATCCATGAAGTCTAGTCGCCTACTGTGGGCTCCACCATTTGACCGTTTTTTATATAGGGCAATGCCTCCTGGCGACGTCACCTGGTGGCACCACCCACTTGTGACATCACGGATTCAGCGTGCACCCATGCCATCAGTTGTTAAGGATGCCGCGGCCTGCTTCCCGGCCCCACTTCTTAACAACCAGCTTTTACTGTGCCCTGATTGGGCAAAGCTTCGAACTGGAAAGTGAACCCAGGGCAAATCAGCTGCCCTTTCAGGGGTGAGCACTACACTGTAAAGTCCACCCCCAGCTCTGTAAGCCCATTATGCAGCTGAGAATGGAGGTCATGTGATCACAGAAAACAAAACAAAAAAAACATTATTTATGTTTTTTTTTTAACCACTTCACCCCTGGAAAAATGTATCCCCTTACTGACCAGAGCACTTTTTGCGATTCGGCACTGCAACGCTTTAACTGACAATTGCGCGGCCGTGCGACGTTGCACCCAAAGAAAATTTTCCCCACAAATGGAGCTTTATTTTGGTGGTATTTGATCACCTCTGCGATTTTTATTTGTTGCGCTATAAACAAAAAAAGTAGGGCTGTTACTGATCAAAATTTTTGTGTTCGATTAATCGTTTTTCTTTTTAATCGATTAATCGACTAATTTCGATTAATTATAACGCACATACAGATCCAACTGCTTTTAGCTGATCTCCTTGCAGGCTGATTCCCAGTGCAGCTCCCAACCACTGGAAAAATGGATAGCAGGATACAAAGAAAACACACAAAGGCAGCGCTCGATGGGAATAGCATTAAAACTTTTATAGTCTTCAAGTAGGTAACAAAATAAATATTGTACTGGAGATAAAATCGATGTAGCTACATAAACTGTAAAAATGATGCGAGTAATACCAAACGGTAGCAAAAGCAGTCATAAAAACATGTAGCTAAGTAAGATACTGGTATAAAAATGTGTACAACGATACCACTGCTGAGGAGGGGTTAACATCAGTCCGTCGGCATGTAGATGTCCCATGAAGGGAACTCCCAGTGGATGGTTGTAGAATCCCAGGTTGATAGAGGGAAGTGATAGAAGGAAGTGTAACAGCCCTTGTGTGTGGCATATGGTAAGGTCCCGCCGGCATGCAGATATGAAGGCACAGCAAAAGGAGCCCTTCAGATGGACACGGCAAGCCCCGCCGGTGTCCGTGACGTTACTGAATCTCTGACGGAACTCCCTGTAGGCCCAGAAGCCGGCAGAGAGGTGAGTACCAATCAAAAGAATTTTAATCGATCAAAAAGATTTTGATCGATCAAAAAAATTAAAGATTAATCGATTAATTAAAAGTTAATTTGCACAGCCCTAAAAAAAAGGAGTGACACTTTAGAAAAAAATTGCTATAATAAATATCCCCCAAAAATATATATAAAAAACACATTTTTTTTTTCTAGGCCGATATGTATTCTTCTACATATTTTTGGTAAATCAAAATCACAATAAGCGTATGTTGATTGGTTTGCGCAAAAGTTATAGTGTCTACAAAATAGGGGATAGTTTTATGGCATTTTAATTTTTTTATTAACAATTGCGGCGATCAGCGATTTTTATCATGACTGCGACATTATGGCGGACACACCGGATACTTTCAGCGCTATTTTGGGATCATTGTCATTTATACAGCGATCAGTGCTATAAAAATGCACTGATTACTGTGTGAATGACACAGGCAGGGAAGGGGTTAACCAGTAGGGGCGAGAAAGGGGTTAAGTGTGTCCTAGGGAGTGATTCTAACTGTGTAGGGGCTGGGCTACTTGTGACATGCCAGAGATCACTGCTCCCAATGACAGGGAGCAGAAGATCTCTGTCATGTTGCTAGGCAGAACAGGGAAAGCCTTGTTTACATAGGCATCTCCCGTTCTGCTGCTCCGTGACACGATCGCGGGCACCCGGCATGTGGGACCCACGGTTACGGAGTGCGCGGCGGGCGCACGCGCCCACTATGCCGTGATTTAAAGACGACCTACCTGTACGTTGCTTTGTGCAATCATGCCATTCTACCGACGTGTATCGTCGTGCATAGTGTCTGTTAGCTTCACTATCAACTTTCAATTAGAGAAAGTCCAGTGTAACCTCACTGTGCCCTCAGCTAGTGAGAAGGAGGAGGTCAGTCAGGCATTATAGGACTACCTGAACAACCCATTCACCCGTACCCATGTGTTCGTCTCACCCCTTAACCATAAATAAAGACTCGAACAACATGTTATCCTTGAATGGACGTAGGGGTCGGCCACAGCTTTATTTTTCTTTAACCATAAAAACATCTGTTTAACCTTTAATACCATCTCATGGTAAGATTCCAAGGGGGAAGCAACCAGCCAGCCGCCGGCCTAAACCGACAGGGCATAATAGCCTTCCCCCTTTCCTTTATTAATATTACCGCCAGCTGTGACTTAACAATAAATATTTCACATCATAACACGAATAAACAATGCCTGTAAAACCAAAACCTTAAAACCGTAATAAAGTACGGCAATAACCACCATCATAACTCCTCCGTACAAAATGTGCTTGCTCATTTCCATTCCTTTTTTTTTTTTTTTAAACTTTATTACATTAGTATTCCCTTTTTTTTTTTTTAACAACTGAAACTGTTTAATAAAACGGGAAACAAGGGCGGGAGGGCGGGGAGCTCACTTGCTGGGGGGCTGCTGCGGGTAAGAGGAAGAAGGTGGGAGGGAAGCCCACCTTAAAACCTTGGTCACATGCCCCCCCAAATACCTCCCCCCTGTGCATCTTTAATTGGTCCTGTCTGTCTTGAGAACCACCCTCCCAGAAGGGAGGGGGAGGGGGGGAACTAAAAGGGGGGAGAGACTCATTTAACCCCTTTCCTGACTGTCCCATCTCCTCAACTAGTCCGTGGCACCTAGCCCTATTTGGGCCGGTGCCAGCCAGACTACCTGAACAACCCATTCACCCGTACCCATGTGTTCGTCTCACCCCTAACCATAAATAAAGACTCGAACAACATGTTATCCTTGAATGGACGTAGGGGTCGGCCACAGCTTTATTTTTCTTTAACCATAAAAACATCTGTTTAACCTTTAATACCATCTCATGGTAAGATTCCAAGGGGGAAGCAACCAGCCAGCCGCCGGCCTAAACCGACGGGCATAATAGCCTTCCCCCTTTCCTTTATTAATATTACCGCCACAGGAGGAGCACAGCCCCTCAAACTGGGCTCCGACCCCCACCTATAATGTAAAGGGCCTGTTCAATGCCATCTTGAAGGCCAGACAAAAATATATCGAGCCCGATATCATTAAGATGGACCCCATCCTGACCCATGAGCCGCCTATTGTCCCCTTCCAGCTGCCTGTGCCTCACCACTACCCCTGATCTGGCCCTGACGTACCGGGACATGCGGGCGTTAATTGTTCTGCGAGCCCTCTCAATTGCAGCCGCATCCCTATCCTCCTGCCAGGTGACCCGAGGGACAATTTCAGACCAAACCAACATGATTTCCGAAAAAAGAAACACCATTCTCTCCAAATCCATTCTCATTAGGGTAATGATCTCCGGAACCCGCAGGGAGCGAATGGTCGTTCCCCCCTGCATGGATTACCAACACCACCGGCGACCGAGATACTCCGCCAATCTGAAAGGCTTCCATCAATATCCGAGACCAGGAGAGACCCCCAATACCTCTCCAATGAACCTCCACTGGAAATCCCAGGGACCTGCCGCCCGGCCGACAGATGGCCCTCTGCGCGGCCCGATGGATATATGAATGGCCCAGAATGTGCACCACCGGTGCACGAGGACCTGAAAAAGGGGGGAAAATTCATTATAGCAACAATTCCGGGCGAACATAACTTGCATAGCACCCCGACTTCCACCGACCAATTCTTTGAATGTCACCCATTGCTAGCCCGGCCCTAGCCGCTTCCGTAGCCGCACCAATTCTGAATGAATGTGTGCCAAAATCGTTCGCTGAAAACCCGGCAGCCACAAGGCAGCGTTTGAAAACCGAACTGAACTGGTACCGTGTAAGGGGGGCCCCCGAAGCATGCACCAAAAACTTTTCCCCAACAGGACTCACCTTCAGGAACTCCGTTACCATGGCAACTGGACAAAGTGTGCCCCCCACTGCCCCAAGGCGCAACCAAGAACCTTTACCCAGCTGGTCTGTTTTTGACTTTCTCACCCGAACCTGTACCACCCCGTTAGTCAGTAGGACATCTTCCCTGAAAAGGCCCCCAGGACCCGTAGTCGCGGACGCCACTAGCTCGCTTATCTGTAACGCTCCGAAAAAACCCAGGCAAAACGCAGTAGAAAAAAGAAGCCCTTCGTAAGGAGAGGAACACACCGTAACCGTAGCCCCGACAAGGGAGTTCAGCAAGGCAAAGGAAACCGGACGCCTAGCGTCCTTTTTCCCGTGCACTTTCCGCCAACCCTTTAATGCCTGCAGGATACCGAAATGTTTTGTGCAGTCCTGCCACCCGTGCAGCTTTAAGTGAAAACCAACCACCCCCATGCGGCGTTGGGCCACCGCGGCGGAACAACCAGAAAGCTCCAAACTCAACAGATAGTCTACCGTAACCTGAAAACGGACATTCCCACAGGAAGCCACGTCCCTGCCGCCCGCCACCCCCAACCAGGCATTCCACGCCTTACCATGATTGGACCAGGTAGCCGAAGTCACCGAAGCAGCAATGAGGGGCATCAAATTCCCGACACCAGGGTCCATAGGGATTTCGGGCAAGGCAGGCCTTCCTGATCCGCACCCGGGCAAAGAGTCCGGAACTCCTGGAAATGAGAACGAGACAATAAGTCAGCGATAACGTTATCAACACCTGGGACATGACGAGATCTGAACCAGATATTATACTCCAGGCATCTGAGCACCAGATGACGGAGTAGGGCCAGAACCGGCAGCGAAGAGGAAGACAGACCGTTGATGCAATGCACCACACTGCTATTGTCGGTCCAGAAGCATACCTTCTTGTCCCTGAGCTGCTCCCCCCAAAGTTCAACCGCCACGACGATGGGAAAAAGCTCAAGGAGAGTCAGGTTGCGACATAACCCCTGCTCCTGCCACTCTAGTGGCCATGATTCCGCGCTCCAACTTGCCCCGAGAATCGCGCCGTACCCTCCCGAACCAGCCGCATCAGTGAAAAGAGACAATTCCTGATTGCCTATTTTGTCCGACAGGAAACACGTGCGCCCGTTGTACGTGCCCAAAAAACGCCGCCACACTGACAGGTCCGCTTTTAGGGAAGAAGTCAGTCGGATGCGATGCTCAGGCCTCTTGGCACCTTTGGTGGCCAGAGACAGCCGGCGTGAAAAAACCCGACCCATCGGCATGATACGACATGCAAAGACGAGGAGGCCCAACAGCGACTGCAATTGACGCAGAGTAACTTTTTGAACTTCGCAAAACCCCTCGATCAAGCCTAATAGCTTCCCGAGCTTGTCCGCCGGTAACCTAAAGACCATCTCGAGGGAATCGATTTCAATGCCCAGAAAGGACAGCCTGGTGGTTGGGCCCTCCGTTTTTTCAGCGGAAAGCGGAACCCCGAACCTGCTCATCACGGCACAGAAAAAGTCCAGCAAAAATTGACACTTAGGCCGTGTACACACGGCAGAGAACCTCGACGGGCAGAACACATCGTTCCGCCCGTCGAGGTTCCCTGCCGGCCGTCGAAATCGGCGACCCGCCCGTCGGGAATGGCAACCAGCCATTCTTCCAGGCGGGCCGTCGAGCAAATAGAGAGCGTGCTCTCTATTTCTGCTCAAAAGGGCTTCCCGACGGGAAGCTCGCCGAGAGCGTACACACGGCCGAGGTCCTCGCTGGAATGCAGCTTCCAGCGAGGTTCTCGCTGGTTTCCAGCGAGAACCTCGGTCGTGTGTATGCCGCCTGAGACGATTCGGCCGGGGCTACTATCAGAAAATCATCCAAATAATGAATGATGGATCTACAACCAGTTGCACATCGCACCACCCATTCCAAAAAGGAACTGAACATTTCGAAATAGTGGCACGATATGGAACAGCCCATAGGCAAACAAGTGTCATAATAGAAGAGGCCATCCACACAGCAACCCAGAAGGTGGTAGCAATCCGGGTGCACCGGCAGCAACCTGAAAGCGGATTCAATGTCAGTTTTGGCCATCATGGCACCTCTGCCGGCCCGTCGGACCAACAACACAGCCTTATCGAAGGAGACATAGGAAACAGACGCCTCATCTTTAGAGATGCCGTCGTTGACCGATGAGCCCCTGGGATAAGATAAATGGTGAATTAACCGAAACTTACCGCTCTCCTTCTTGGGTACCACTCCCAAAGGAGAAACCCTCAAGTTAGGAAATGGAGGGGATGAAAACGGACCCTCAATGCGACCCAAATTGACCTCTTTACTAACCTTGTCCCGCAGGGCATCCGGGTAAAGCGTAGCCGATTGCAAATTGCCAGCCAGTTGGTGTGAATCTGAGGGAATGAAGGGGATAAGAAAACCGTACAAAAAACCTATGCGCAACTGCTCAGCCTCTGACATATTGGGGTAACGTTCTAGCCAGGGGAGCATCTCTTCCACGCTCACCGGCGTCTTTTCCTTCAACAGGCCCTGCACCCCTTTGCACCGGTTTTGCGCCGCGGGGGCAGCGAACTGCCCCGTGGGCGCCACCGCAAGAGGAGCACTCGTGCTTGAACTTGCACAACCCGAAGAACTTGCAATGACCCTCGTTAAAGAGCCAGCATGTTCCGGGTCTCTTTGTGGCCGCTGCGCCCTGCTGACTTGCTGAGGAGGCAGCGGCCCCGCCAAGAAAGGGAGTCTGTCTCTGCGCCATCATAAGCCGCAGCCAGACATCCGTCGCCTTGCAGCCCCAACCCACCTCGGGTTGCAACGCCAAGCGCCTTCTGAACTCTTCGTCATATTTCCACCAAGCGCTGCCGCCATGGGACTTATAGGCGTTGTATACTGAGTCCAAATAGACGAAGAGCTCTGAACAGCGCTCGGGGTGCTTTTCCCCCATAATACCACCCAGCACGGCAAAAACCTGCAGCCAGTTACCTATCGTCCTGGCAACCCGGGACCTACGCTCAAATGACCTGTCAGTATAGGGCTTGCGCTCCCTATCAATGGTATGTTGATCAGCTGAAACCAAAGACCATATATCTATGTACCTATTTTCCCATATTTTTTGTTTGATGTCTTCACTAACGTGTGAACCTAATGGGCTAATCCCACAGAAAAAGGACTCCTTGTGTACACCGGCCCTTGGCGGAGACGGAGGGCGCCTGCCCGCAGGAGGCGTAACCACCCCCTGGGAGCCGGGCTCCAGCTGCGACAATAATGCTTTTAAAGCCGGTACCAAAGCATGCGTCCCACCCCCGGCCCCCCCAGGCCCCTGCGAAGTCAAACTCACCAGTTACTGCCGAAGATGGAGGAGGAGGAGGGACCACTGGAGGTATCGCAGCTGACACCACCGAAGAAGCGGATGCGGGAACAGGCGGAAGGAAAGCCGGCACTGAAGAGGGAGCCACCAAAACCATCGTGGCCACGGGAGCCACAGAGGAAGCAGGCACGCCGGACAACTGATCCGCGTGAGAAGGCCGCCTGGAGCGCCTCAATGAACCCTGTCTAGACCTAAGCCGACCCTCGCGGTCCCTGGATCGGCTCCTAGAGGAACTGCCAGAGGAGGATGGTGACCCCCAACGGGAGGATCTGGATCTACGCCAGTGTCTGCTGTGACGCCTGGGGGATCTACGGCGACGGCTACTGCTGTACCGCCCGTGACGCCCAGAACTGCGCGAAGAGGACCTGGAGTGCGACCGCATCTCCCGTCTACGGGACGGGTCGCTCCTGTGACTCGCAGAACGGGGGGGTGGGCGATGGGGGGGGACAGCGGAGGTGTTCTGGTGAGGAGAAGGAAACACTATTTGCTTTGTGGCTCTTAGAACGTGATTTATAAACTTGGATTGAAATTTTGTGAGTCCTTCTGGTCAGAGAGTGATAAGTGCCTCACTTGGATTTCCAGGGATGTTGGTATTATACACAAAACATGCAGTAGACCTTTGTCCACAGAGCATGTCAAGTCCACCATAAATGTTAGGCAGCCTTGGAAACCATTCCTTCAACGCCTGGGAATTTACAAGGGAGGCATAAAGGTCTAACGGCAAAAGGGAATTTGCCCCAGAGCTTAGTGAATGAGGAGAAGCTCTGACGACTTCCATCATCCAATTATGTGCAAGCAAAATTGCTGAAATGTCACCACAATCACTAGTTCTGGGTTCAAGTTTCCTGGCAAAGTGTAACTTCCCTCACTTGTAGCCAATTTAGTAAATCAACTTGAATGTGTCCAAGATGACTGGGTGCCAAGTACCAGTGGTATATCAACTTGTGGTTGGTTACAAGAGCTTGAACATTTGCTATACAAGGTTTAGTTCCACTTTAACCACTTAAGACCCGGACCAATACGCTGGTAAATGACCCAAGGTGTTTTTGCGATTCGGCACTGCGTCGCTTTAACAGACAATTGCGCGGTCGTGCGACGTGGCTCCCAAACAAAATTTGCGTCCTTTTCTTCCCACAAATAGAGCTTTCTTTTGGTGGTATTTGCGCTATATACAAAAATAGAGCGACATTTTTGAAAAAAAAACACTATTTTTTACTTTTTGTTAAAAAAAAATCAAATAAACTAAATTTTAGTCAAACATTTAGGCCAAAATTTATTTAGCCACATGTCTTTAGTAAAAAAAAAAAAAATCGCAATAAAAAAAAATAGCTACCTAGCGGGAACAGCGACACTAATACAGCGATCAGAAAAATGATCGCTTAGTGACGCTGGCAATTGGGAGTGAAAGGGTTAACTAGGGCGGTGATCAGGGGTTAAAACTTTATTAGGGGGGGTGGGGGGGCTATCCTGAACCTAACACTAACTGTTTTTTACAGTGCCTGTCACACTGACACTAAATGCAGTGATTAAATCACTGCATTCAGTAACACTGTGACAGGGGGGTGGGGGGGGCGATCACAAGGGGTTAATATGCCTATGTGAGTGTGTGTCAGTGTTGTGTTGGTGCACACTTACTTGTGATGTCTTCTCTCATCAGCAGCGCTGGGAAACAGCGCTGCGATGAGAGATTACATCATTTCCTCCTTCCTGTGTAAACACAGGAGGAGGAAGTGACAGGCTGGGAGCGCGCTCCCATTGGCTGGGAGCGATCGCGGGGGGGGCGGATATCACGGACATCCGCCCGCAGATCCCGGATCGCTCCCAGAGGTAGGGAGACCCCCGCACGCCGCGGAGGGGGTCCCGATGGGACCCCCGAACCGCACTCAGGCGGGGACGTAAATTTACGCCCTTGTGCCTGTACGAGCCATGTTGTGGCCGTATATGTGCGTGCGGGGGTCTTTAAGTGGTTAAACTTGGGTTCAAATCTCAGTTTCCAGAGGGGAGTTAACGCTCATTTTTGCCAAGCAATTATTTTTATAGGAATGTCACAGGACAGAGCAACTGGACCATGTCTACATCTCAGACTACACTCCAATATCTGTGCATGGCCAGATCCTATCACTGGAGCTTATAGACACATAAGGTTTTAGAACCTCACTCTGCCAAGATCACTTTTATATACAGAAATGTTTTCTTATTTACTTCTACACTATATTACCAAAAGTATTGGGATGCCTGCCTTTACACATATACGTGAACTTTAATAACCTCTCAGTCTTAGTCCGTAGGGTTCAATATTGTGTTGACCCACCCTTTGCAGCTATAACAGCTTCAGCTCTTCTGGGAAGGTTGTCAGCGCAATAGCGCTGAAAATAGCACCTGTAAAGAGCCTCTCCTGTCACTCCATTGTGAAAGCTCGAGGGATTTCACACTGGAGCAGTGCACTTGCGGGGTGTTAAAAAATGTCCTGCAAGCAGCATCTTTGAGGTGTTTCAGGAGAGGTGCATAGACCGCTTCTAAAGCGTCCCTGCCCATTGAAATTAATGGGCAGCCCCCGCAAAGCGCAAATCCTGCAATAATGCAAAATATGCATCTACTGAAAATAAATTGGGAGAGGTTAAACTAAACCGACACATGGAGACAGATTGTGTGACGGATTTATTACCAGGTTATAGTCATGAATTCCTCTCTCAGCCGCTCTAAAATAGGAACCGCAGAATGTTGGGGGCCACAAAACAAAAACCAGAAAACTGGACCCCTTTATATTTAAAAGTCAATTATTTCCTAATAAAGGGTTGTGGTGACTTTTCTGTCTGCTTAGAGTAAAATATCTGTCTCATCTTCAGTAATAAATCTGTCTCAGACCTTTGTAGATCTGACGTAGTTGGTTGCAAATACACAGGAAAACAAACACAGGGACATTGCTGACCGAGGAACGGACTGATTGTGATTTTTTTTGTGTTGCTAATTTGCTTAAAAATCTCCTCTACTATAGTTTTCTATTTCTGATTGCATTAAAATAGCTGGATTTCCTCTGAAAATGCTAATACCTGGTTGTTTGGCTTCCCTATGTCTTAAAGTGGATGTAAACCCCAAAAAAAAAATTATTATTTTTTTGATGTCACAATGTAGTGTATAAGATTTCCTATCATCTGTGCCCAGTCTTGCCACACAGAGTTAATCCAGCGCTGAGTAATCCTCTTTTAAAGTCCAGTGCAAATTAACCGGACTTCAGATAAAAACCTGCCAAATTAGGTTAAGTCCGTTTCTCTGTTTTTGCTTTCAGTAACAGGTTATTTACAAATATAGCTTGGACATGTTTATCATAACAAGAGGTGATCCAAACTTCATTGTATATTACTAGGATGTGTTATGATGTTATATCACCTCATGTTATGATAAACAAAACATAACATATGATAAACATGTCCTAGCTATATTTGTAAATAACCTCTCACTCAAAGCAAGAAGAGAGATTCCGGACTTTTTGATTTAGGCAGGGTTTTATCTGGAAGGCTGTTCGTTTTCACTGAACATAAAAGAGGATTACTCAGCGCTGGATTAACTCTGTGTGGCAAGACTGGGCACAAATGATAGGAAATATTATACTCTACATTGTGACATAAAAAAAAAAAAACATTTTTGGGGTTTACATCCACTTTAAGCCTCATACACACGATCCGATTGTTGGCAGGGGATTGTCTGTTGGCAGACTGTTGTCCTAAAATCGGACCGTTAGTATGCTCCTTCTGACAATTGTTGTCCAACTTTCGGCCAACAAATGTTGGATGGCAGGCTAGTAAATTTTCGATGGACAATGGTCTGTCAGATTTTCATATCGTCAGTACACAAGTCCGTCACACAAAAGTCGAAAGTACAAACATGCATGCTAGGAATCAATGCTCATCAAACACGAAAATTAGCAGAAGGGGCCCAAAAGGTGGTGCTCAAGAGCTGAAATTCCTTGTAGTACCTCACTACGTTTGTGTTTGTTGGCCGACAATTGTGTACCGTTATTATACAAGACAAAAATCCTGGCACATGCCCTTTTGACAAAAATCTGGCACTCGATTGGTCAACAATCCGATCCTGTGTACGAGGCTTAAAGGAGTAGTAAAGGATTTTTTTTGCTGAAATGACTGTTTACAGGGTATAGAGACATAATAGTTAACTGATTCCTTTTAAAAATGATTAAAAACAGATAGAAATCAATCATATAATGTGCCTGCAGTTTAGTTTCATTTTTAGACTAGTTACAGTTTGTTCTGTGTGTACAGAGACACACAGAACAAAGACAAACAAACACAGGGCAGTGTTTGTTTTTAAAATGAATCTGATTGGTTCTGAGGAGTTCTAGACACATAGTAAATCACATCTTCTTGATCATGGACCATAATGAAAAGCTAGCATGAGTTTTTTCATAAGGAGCCAGACAAGCAGGAAGTGTGGAGTTCAGCAAGGGATTACAGCAACTTCTAAGCAAAAATGGACACGGAGGACATGAAAGCAGGACTGCTATAAGGTAAAGCAAGCTATTTAGCATTACAAACGTTTTCCTTTACTGATTCTTTAAGTCCCAGATCCAGCAGAAAAAAATTTGAATCCATAAAGTCTGAACTCTTTATCTCTTTGATTGCTATTGTTCAGGTATGCAAAATGTTAAAGCCAAAGCCTCAGAAGGATAGCCATACAACCTGCATTTTCAGCAGAAATGCTAGCCTGCATATTTGCAGAACAGATTTCCTTTAATATTGGAAGTTATATGTAGAGTATACTGTATGCTTACTTTGGACTCCAGCTTCTGAACGCTTTCCTGATCCCCAATAGAAAACTGTGGAAATGGGATAAGTGGCGCTGCCAGCCACTTATTAAAGTGGTGTGTATACACAATGTGCTAAAGCTTTAGTGAGGCAGATACGTGTGGAAAACATAAACATCTACTCCCAATAATTATATAACTGTGAATGGTGTCTAGGACCAAATAGAATACCAATATTAACTGTGATAAAGTGAGTGAGTGTCTTCAAAACCGGTATAAATGAAGCTCAGACACACACCCCCGAGGGGGGACCCTCCAAATTGGTACCTCCCTGGTGTCTGTCCAGCCAACAAATGATGAAAATAATTTGTGAAAAAATATGTATTATCTTAAAGTGAAAAACAATTAGCTTCAATACAACCTCCTATTGAGTGTGTGCACTACTAACTGGCTTTAATGGTAAGAGTGTAGGCTCGTAACCCGGTATACTCTGTGACCTTATTAGTAACTGTGAACTAGTGTGTAATACAGCAACATAGAATGAACATATCAAAATAAGAGCATATAAAAAAAAAATAATGATATATTTAAAGTGACGTATTTAAAGTAATTCCTGAACAACCAATGCAATCAGGGAGAATCTGTCCTGTAAAAACACAGTCTGTGTATCCTGGGTGATAATCCTCTGAGTAAGGCTATGTGCTATGCGGTATATCAGAGACTTATATATAGATGTCAGAGATGCTTGTGAGGTAAAAAAAAACACATTCCCAGTGTTCAGTAAAGCAGACGGTATAGGTAGTAGTACATAAAAAAAAAGTTCCATTATATATTCCAATCTTGTGACTTTTGTGGATATCCTCAATAGCTGTTATACACTTAGGGTGACTTTTGTGCTCCCCTTTTGATTCCTCACGCACCAGATGTAGATACCCCTGCAGGAGTGATAGGCAGCAAGAGTGGGTGAATCCTTCCTCTCTCAGCCAGATTATTCCTGCTGATATCCTCACAAAACCAGATGGAAACAGACTTGCATAGTGTAATCCAGTTAGTTATTATAAAAATTCTTACTTTAAAAAGTGATCCACCGAAACCTCAGAAGAAGTTACATGACGAAACGCGTCTCACACGTCGATACGTCACTTCCGGTTGTCGGGATTAGAGCGGTCGAACGCACGTCAAATCCCAGCTGACCATAGACATTGTGTGTAAAGGCTTTTTGTTCCGTTTTTATTTATTATTATTTTTTGCATGCAAGTATGCGATTGGATCGCTTTTTAAAGTAAGTTTTTTTTATAATAAATAACTGGATTATGAAGTGGTGACAGCGCCACGGTGAGTCACAGGCAGGTTAGAGCAGGGAGAGAGAGGCGAGCTGCAGGCAGTGGCGTTGCAAGGGGGCCTGAGGGACACCACTGCTCATGACCAACCATCCCCTTTTCTGCCTGAGAGGTCCCGGGCCGGATGTCACACAGGCACAGCCAAGCAGAGTGAAGCCACCTCCCCCTGAGGATCCCAAGTCTCAAAGACTAAGCTTTTCACTGTGCAGGAATGCATTCTTATGAAATATTAGATCCTTAGCTGCAAAGTTTTTTCAGCCCTAGTGATTTGGAATGGTGGGTGAGGGGTTACTATATACTTCTTAGTTGATGCGAACTGCAAATGGGTGAAATGTTTTCTTGGTTATAAAGTAGGTTGCCTCAGAAAGTATATTATTTAAAATAAATTATGTTTATTTTAATTTTTTTACAGCTCCTGCATCATGAAGAACCATTTAACCCAGTAACCAAAGACATCTGCAATCTGTATTTTGGCCACTAGGTGGCACCATAGTACATGAATTCCAATTATAGATGCCTACTGTATGTATACTGTTGTTCATGTACAAAACATCTACTTTTACTTAAAGCCTGATGTATGAAGGTCAGCACTAGGGATGAGCTTCGCGTTCGATACATACATTGTCTGTTCGTACGTTCGACGAAATTCGAACAAAAGCAGTTGTTCGCGGCACATGGCCCATAATTCACTGCGGCATTGCGCGCTGATGATTGGCCAAGCATGCTGTATGTCCCGCATGCTTGGCCAATCACAGCGTGCAAAAAACGAAGAGCCATAATTGGCCAAAGCCTGGGTGGCTTTGGCCAAATATGGCTCAGGGCTTTAGCACACGCCCCACACTATATAAGGCCGCCTGCGGGGCGGCCTCGTGTAGTGTGTTCCGGCTTGTTAATGAAAGCAGTCAGAGAGACAGAGAGATTGTCTTTTTAGATAGCTAGATAGAGCAGGCAGGCTAGTCAGTTTAGCTTAATTTACAGTGTGTAGAGGATATATATACATCCCTAGGAGTTGTACATATATTTATACACTGTATAGCTATAGATCAGTTCTTCCTAATTAAATGGCAGGCAGGTGATTGTGCTATTTAAAGACGTTGTCACAGGTATAGACACCCAGCAGGTACAATATTTAAAGGAATTTTATTTTATTTTTTTATTTTAGCATCAATAAAATCACTGCTTCTGGAGCAGTGATTTTAATGATGCTTAACTTAAAAAAAAAAAAATGAAAAATTACTTTAAATATTGTA
Source organism: Rana kukunoris (assembly GCA_029574335.1). Taxonomy (NCBI): domain Eukaryota; kingdom Metazoa; phylum Chordata; class Amphibia; order Anura; family Ranidae; genus Rana; species Rana kukunoris. The sequence goes on along the minus strand of CM056051.1, from coordinate 269,227,565 downwards.
CCTGCTGGGTGTCTATAGTTTTCCTGTGAAAACGTCTTTGAGAACCCGGGTCTTGCCCGAGGGAACGTATCAATGGAAAAAAAAGTTTTAAAAAAGGTCATTTTTTCAGGAGTCCTGCTCCTGAAAAAACGAGAGTTTTTTAAACTTTTTTCCATTGATACATGTTCCCTGGGGCAAGACCCGGGTTCTCAAAGACGTTTTCCAACAATAACTTGAATATTGGTCTTTAAAATTATAGTTTTTGAATTCGAACGTTCGAGTCCCATAGACTTCAATGGGGTTCTAAATGTTTGCGCGAACGGTCGGTCTGTTTCGAGGTTCTGGTGCGAACCGAACGCGGGGGTGTTTGGCTCATCCCTAGTCAGCACAATAATTGGCCTTCGTTTTTGCTTTATTTTGCATTAACATTATGCTTGTTCATTTACTATGTTCTGAAAAAGTAACATGAAATGTTCCACTATGCAAAAATAACAAGAAATAGACAAAATTTACCAAAATTTTGCAAATGTGACACAAATAAAGACTGTTAAGTACATATTGTAAGTCAAGATGACTTTTCATCCACAATACTATTTGGCTTATCCTTCTTCCAAACTGTAGGATAAGAGCTAGGACAATATGCATTTATCATGGGGTGTCTACTTTCCAAAATGGGGTCATTTGGGGGGAGGGGGTTTTGTGCTATTTTGGCATTTTCATGGCCTTCAAAACTGTGATAGGTAGTGTAGTGCCCCCTTACTTTCAGTATGGGCACTACGCTAAAGTTAGTTGGAGTGGGAGAGCTATGTTGCTCCCATACATGATTTATTTAAATTATGGCCTCTGTCTCTCCAGAAAGGTCTCCTGGGCCAGACTGCATTCTAGGGATGTAGTATCATCCCCGGCCAGCAGTTGATGCCAGCGGAGTTTCTGGCAGAGCAAGTCTTCCTAAGCAGCCAATTAGAGGAGTTTCTCCCTCGCAGGGCATGCTGGGGAGGAGTATATCTGTGACAGGTGTCGTGTGTTCTAAAAACTTTGCGGGGTCCCGGTGCTGGGTGCGGCATCCACCTTCAGGGTGTGCGCACCTATGGGCCCCGCCGGCGTGGCCTTCCTGGCCAAGCTTGCAGGCTTCATCGAGCCTCAACCGGAGGCGAAAGAGGAACCCAGTGATCCACTGGGTTCCAGGTGCTATTGAAACGGATCTCAGGCTGAGTGCCGATCTGGCGACCGGGAGTTACAGGTACGCACTACTGTCTTCCGGTGACCCAGGCTGGAGTCAATTGGAAGGATTCGCCCTATTCATCCATCACAGATTGATACTATCAAGGGCTGGATTGCTCATCCACATCCAGGCCTGACACTGTAAGTTCACCCCTTTACTCTCATCAACCTTTTTCTTCCTAACTGAAGTTGATGTTGGCTGTGTTGGCTTGGAAATAAAGCCTTGGAAAACTTTATTGAATGTCTGGACCTCCGCTCACTGCTTTATTTCCTGCACCACACCCTTAGACAACGAAAGAGTTATGTAACGCGCCGGACCCAACAAATCAACCAGCGGCTCCTCCAGGGGTAGCGCTACAGTAGTAAAGAGTGAAATCAAAAATTTGCACCCATAGAAATCCTGAAGGCGGTGCTTGGTTTTCGGGGCCCGTACGCGGCTAGGCTCCCAAAAAGTGCCACACATGTGGTATCCCCATATTTAGGAGAAGCAGCAAAATGTATTTTGGGGTGCAATTCCACATATACCCATGGCATGTGTGAATAATATATCATTTAGTGACAAACTTTTTTTTGTCATTTATTCAATCACTTGGGACAAAAAAAATATTCAATGGGCTCAACATGCCTCTCAGCAAATAGCTTGGGGTGTCTACTTTCAAAAATTGGGTCATTTGGGGGGGTTTTGTGCCATCTTGGCATTTTATGGCCTTCAAAACTGTGATAAGTAGTGATAGGTATTGACGAGTGAAATCAAAAATGTATGCCCTTAGAAATCTTGAAGGCGGTCCTTTGTTTTCGGGGTCCTGTACGCGGCTAGGCTTCCAAAAAGTCCCACACATGTGGTATCCCCGTACTCAGGAGAAGCAGCAGAATGTATTTTGGGGTATAATTCCATATATGCCCATGTCATGTGTGAGCAATATATCATTTAGTGACAACTTTGTGAAAAAAAATAAAGTTTGTAATATTCCTGCAACTTGTGGCAAAATATAAAATATTCCATGGACTCAACGTGTCTCTCAGCAAATAGCTTGGGGTGTATACTTTCCAAAATGGGGTCACCTGGGGGAGGGGGGGTTGTCTCATCTTGACATTTTATGGTCTTCGAAACTGTGATAAGTAGTGAGGAGTCAAATCTAAAATTTGCGTCCTTAGAAAGCCTGAAGGCGGTGCTTGGTTTTTGGGGCCCCATACGCGACTAGGCTCCAAAAAAGTCCCACACATGTGGTATCCCCGTGCTCAGGAGAAGCAACAGAATGTATTTTGGGGTGCAATTCCACATATAACTATGGCATGTGTGAGAAATATATAATTTAGTGACAACTTTTTGTAAACATTTTTTTTTTTGTCATTATCAAATTACTTAAAAAAAAAATATCCAATGGGCTCAACGTGCCTCTCAGAAATTTGCTTGGGGTGTCTACTTTCCAAAATTGGATCATTTGGGGGGTCTTTGTGCCATCTTGGGCTTTTTTGTGGCCTTAAAAACTGTGATAGGTAGTGATAGGTAGTGAGGAGTGAAACCAAAAATGTATGCCCTTAGAAATCTTGAAGGCGGTTTTCGGGGTCTGTACGTGGCAAGGCTCCCAAAAAGTCTCACACATGTGGTATCCCCGTACTCAGGAGAAGTAGAAAAATTTATTTTGAGGTGCACTTGGGACAAAAAAAATATCCAATGGGCTCAACATGCCTCTCAGCAATTTCCTTGGGGTGTCTACTTTCCAAAATGGGGTCATTTGGGGGGTTTTGTACTGCCCAGCCATTTTAGCACCTCAAGAAATGAGATAGGCAGTCATAAATTAAAAGCTGTGTAAAGTCCAGAAAACCCTAGTTTGTAGACGCTATAACTTTTTGCGAAAACTAAAAAATATACGCTTATTGGATTTTTTTTTTACTAAAGACATGTGGCTGAATACATTTTGGCCTAAATGTATAACTAACATTTAGTTTATTAGATTTTTCTTATAACAAAAAGTAGAAAATATAATTTTTTTTTAAATGTTTTGGTCTTTTTCCGTTTAGATCGCAAAAAATAAAAATCACAGAGGCAATCAAATACCATCAAAAGAAAGCTCTATTTGTGGGAAAAAAAAGAACGCAAATTTTGTTTGGGTACAACATTGCTTGACTGCGCAAATTACCACCAAGTAGTGCAGTGCCAAATTGTAAAAACATCTCTGGTCCTTAGGCTGACAAATGGTCCGAGGCTGAAGTGGTTAATGCTAGCTGTCCACGTGGCTACTGAGCCAAGTACCCCATCTACATCCAGTGAGTAGGCACTGCTGTTTTACACATTTCACAGAGCCAGATATCCCGAGAGAAGGAGTTTGAGGAGGTGAAGCCAGTACAGAAATGATTGCTTGCAGGCAGCAAGGTACCATGGGATATATAATCTTCAGAAATTGAAATTAAACAACAGAGGAGAAGCTACAAAGAATGCGGGGGAATCCATGAATTTTTGGTAAGAGATGACAAGAAGACAGGCACGTCGGAGGCGCATGCGCGGGGTTTCCAAGATGGCCGCCGGCATCTAAAGCTCCGCTCCACCGCGGCCTGTCAGCGCTCCTTACAGCGGACTGAGCGCCCCCACAGCTCTCTTACCGGGTCCATATTGTAGGGGAAGCCCCCCGGTTCCCGTGGATGTCAGCACCGCCAGGAAGAACCTTACGGGTCGGATGGCGGAGTCTCCTGGCCCCCTCAGCTATGCCAAGATGGCGGCTCCACGAGGCCTGCATGAAGCGGACCAGCCTGGGACCTCTATTGCTGACCAGGATCTTCCCCCCCCGCAGTCACCAGGTACTGATTACCCCCCCTGGCTGCAGCAGCCTCCCCTGCCTCTACAGAATCCCTGCTGAACAGGATGGGAGCTGGATTCCCCGCTACACCTATGATAGACCCACACACAGGCATGCTGCTCTCTGTGTGTGAGGTGCAGGAGGAGACCCCTGTCCCCACAGACTTTCCCTCTATGATGGCAGCCTTCTCACAAATGCTTTCCAAAAGCCTGGCTTTAAACGCAGCACAGATCACTTCATCCATACATGCGGATCTGCTGCATCTGGGGATGAGAATTGACACTATAGAGCAAAAGGCAGACCAGGCAGTGGCACGGATTAACCAGAACTCTAACAGATTACAAGAAATGCAGGACCAATTGGAGACTGCGTTCGCCAAGATCGACGACCTGGAGAACAGATCGGGACGCTATAACTTTAGGGTAAGGGGGGTCCCGGAATCGGACAAGGAGGTGCAAGGGGCAGTTAAATCACTCATTAAAAGCCTCATCCCTGACATAGCGGAGCATCGTCTGGAACTGGACAGAGCACACAGAGCCCTGCAACCCCCCCGATCGGATGGCTTACCCAGGGACATCATTGTAAAACCACACTTCTATGCTGTCAAAGAGGAGGTTATGAAAAGGGCTAGGCGCTCGGATAATCTCAATTTAAACGGCCACAAAATTCAGATCTTTGCTGACCTGTCTCCTTATACAGTGCAGAAGAGGCGTGCTCTCAAACCACTGTTGCAAGTTCTTTTGGAAAAAGAAATCACCTACAGGTGGTCGTTCCCGCTGCATGTAAATTTTTCCTACAGAAACAAAAATTTTGGATTTTCATCATTTCCAGAAGGGGAACGCCTGCTGACTCAGCTGGGTCTGATCATCCTAGAACCTCCGTCCCCACAGAACAGCAGGGGGACTCCCGGCTCCACGAAGAGGCCTCCACCAGCAAGCCCGCTGCAGCAAACCTAGCTGACGTAGAACCACAAGCGCTCTAAAGAGAACTATCTAACTTGAGAATCGTTCCTGAATTCCTTTTTGTTTGACTGGGATGCTGACTCCTGGAGTTCTACCCCTGCCCACACAGGGAGGGGGTTCTCGTTCTCCCCTCCGGTACCAGTGACTGCCTTACCAAGTCCGATTTGCCTTTATCGCGGCCTGTTAGTCTCTCTGAGGCCTTGCGGGACTATTTTTACCTTTTTACTTATTTTTTGATGTTGCTGTTACACATTTTTATTTTTTATTCTTTATTTTTTATTTTTTCTTCTCTTTGGACTTGGGGCGATTGACTGGGGCTCGTGGGGGGGGGTCGAAGCACCGGTGCTCCAGGGGTTCCAGATTTTTCTTTAGTTTCTGGTTTGCACCTATAGACAAGCTACTCAGCCCTTACTGGAAGATGGGGGGGTGGTTTAAAGTTGTTCACAAGTTTCTATGGATGTGGGGACGGGGGGCTCTATCTTTGTTCTCCTTGTCCAGTGTTACTGTTCCCCCGGGAGGGGTGTACAGGTCCCTTGGGGATTTAGACTTAAGGGGGGGGTGGGAGTAGTTAACATTTGGGGACCACGTTCCCTTTTTCCACCTAGCTCCCTCCTTCTGTTCCCTTTTTTTTTTGGTTAGTTTCCCCGGGGGGTTTATCCCTGTTTTACTGGGGCATTCAGTTACTGGAGATAATGGGTTCTAGGTTAGCCCTCAGTTCTGAGTTACTGGTGACATGGCCGCGGTGGGCTTAGTGCACCTCCATTGGATTAGGAGCACCACTGGTGTAGCCAGATCCGTTTCCGGTTTCCCGGCTCTAAGGACTTACCGGCTACCTAGGGTTAGTGGGATGGGGGCAGGCTTGTCCCTTTCATCCCAGGGTGGGGAGGGGTCGGGGGACCCCGTGTTACATTTGATGCACTGTTTATCTAATGTATGCTCTGATTTGCCTTGCAGCAGCTATGTAATGTTATTGATTTCTCTTTTCCCTTCTCCCTCTTTTTCATCTCTCCTCTTTCTGCTCTCTCTTCGTCCTCCTTGGAGTGTCCCCGGCTATCGTGATGGGTTCCGGTACTTCATCCCAGGCGTATGGTCCACACTGCTCCGGCTGTCCGTCCTTCGCAGGGCTCTTTTTCTACGGGACACAGGTAGGCCACATTTGTCTGGTATAGCTCTCACACCTCTGGTCCATGGCTAGCACACACCCCTCCCCGCCAACCCTCAAGCTTGTCTCCCATAATACCCAGGGCCTCAATTCTCCCGTGAAACGTAGGAAGCTCCTACAATTATACCATTCTACACATGCGGACGTCCTTCTACTTCAGGAGACGCATTTCCCCTCCTCTTACAGGCCCACGTTCCTCCACCACCGATATCCCCAATTTTTTCTCTCGTCGGCAGAAAACAAAACTAAGGGAGTAGCCATCTGTTTTGCTAGACACATTAACCTCTCCCTGATGGAATCAATAATTGACCCTCAGGGTCGCTATGCCCTCGTATCGGGTCACATAGATGGGGATCTGTACACCTTTGTCTCTTACTACACTCCTAATAGGGGACAAAGACTCTTCTTTGCTTCATTACTACGCAAACTGCAACCTCACTTCAGGGGCTTAGTATTCATGGGGGGAGACTAAACACAGCGTTTGACTTTTCGCTTGACAAGTCGGCTGACAGCACTTCTAGACCCAAACGCCCCTCCAGACAGAGCTGCAAAATTGCCAAGCTTCTACATTCAGTAGGACTGATAGACATTTGGCGTGAGGCTAACCCTCGCACGAAGGACTACACCCATTTTTCTGCACCACACAACTCATATGCCAGGATTGACCACATATTCACCCATGCTGCATCAGTTCCCCTGCTGTGTAACTCCAGGATCATTGATTCCCCCCTGTCGGACCACTCGATGGTGACTCTGCTTATCCGGAGGCCAACAGGTTCTAGGAGTCCGCCCCGCTGGCGCCTGAGGGAATCCCTTTTGAGCGACCCGATACAATGCTCCCTACTGGAGGAGGCCATTAAGGAATACTTTCTGATTAATACCACGGGAGAGGTGTCCCCTGCCACGGTCTGGGCGGCGCACAAGACGGTTATCAGGGGAAAACTGATCCAATTAGCTGCCGCACTTAAAAGGGCTCACGGTGCTGAAACTCTTAGGCGGCGTACACACGACCGAGGTTCTCGCTGGAAACCAGCGAGAACCTCGCTGGAAGCTGCATTCCAGCGAGGACCTCGGCCGTGTGTACGCTCTCGGTGAGCTTCCCGTCGGGAAGCCCGTCGAGCAGAAATAGAGAGCACGCTCTCTATTTGCTCGACGGCCCGCCTGGATGAATGGCTGGTTGCCATTCCCGACGGGCGGGTCGCCGATTTCGACGGCCGGCAGAGAACCTCGACGGGCGGAACGATGTGTTCTGCCCTTCGAGGTTCTCTGCCGTGTGTACACGGCCTTAAACTCACAGAGGAATTCTGTTTATTGAAAAAGGCCCACAAACGCCAGCCTACGCCTGACTCACTTGCCCGACTGGACGAAACTTGTGCCCTTCTTAACCTTTCCCTGACGACTGCGGCCGAGCAGCACCTCCGGTGGTCTGGGGCCAAGTTTTACTCCCAAACTGACAGGCTAGGCTCCCGTTTGGCCACTAAATTAAGCCCCAAACAAAGGGCACTAGCCTTCCCTAAAATCCGGGGACCCACAGGAGATCTGACACAGGACCCGTTGAAAATAATGGAATCCTTTTCTCGGTTCTACTCGGACCTGTACGGCCCTGCCAGTGTACCTCCCAACCCGAGAGGGGAGGAATTCCTAGATGATCTCCCTTTACCGTCGCTATCTAAGGAACATAGGGATATCATGGATTCCCCTTTTACACAGGAGGAGGTGTTGTCCACTATTAAGGCCCTCAAACTGGGCTCCTCCCCGGGTCCGGATGGCTTCTCTACCGGTTATTACAAAAAATTTGGAACGTGTCTAGTCTCTCACCTGACGCCACTGTTTAACTCTCTCAGGGATGGAGCCCGTTTGGGAGCTGACTTAAACTCTGCTTATATCTCGGTCATTCCGAAGCCGGATAAGGACCCTAGCGAGGTGTGTAATTACCGCCCCATTTCCCTGATCAACAACGACATTAAAATAATGACAAAAATCTTAGCAAACAGAATGTCCAGCTTCATATCTTCATATATTCACAAAGATCAGGTGGGCTTCATCCCTGGGAGACAGGGAACGGATCAGATCAGAAGGGCTATTGATGTCATCTCCCTACTTAGATCACATTGGGATGGGGACTCGCCACAGGAGGGCTTCTTACCATCCATAGACCTACACAAGGCCTTTGATTCTATAGACTGGGGATACTTGACGGGAATCCTAGGAAGATGGGGATTTGGCCCTAGTTTCCTTAACCTCATCGGGTCACTTTACTCAACCCCCTCCGCACAGGTCCGTTTACTGGGCAGGTACTCGGACTCCTTCCCTATAGGCAGGGGAACTAGACAGGGGTGTCCGCTCTCCCCTCTCCTATTTGCAGTAGCAATCGAGACATTGGCAGTAGCTCTGAGGTCGAATCCTGACATTAAGGGGGTAACTTGTGGGCCAGGGGAGCATAAATGTGCTCTCTATGCTGACGACCTCTTGCTCTTCGTCACTTCTCCCCATATTTCCACCCCAAATATACTGAAGACTCTACGGATTTTCAGTGAACTTACTGGGTTGAAGATTAACTTGGGTAAGTCTCTGGCTATGAATGTCTCCGTCCCCCCAGAGCTACTCCACAAGCTGTCCAGTAACTTTACTTTCGCTTGGGCTCCTGCACACATCCCATACCTGGGCATCAAACTAACAAGGGACTTCAACAGCCTCTTTAAAGCAAACTACCCCCCTATGATTGTCAAGTGTAGAGGGGACCTGGAGAGATGGGCCAAGTGTGGTTTGTCCTGGCTTGGGAGGGTGAATGCGGTAAAAATTACACTTCTGCCGCGTCTTTTATATTTGTTCCGTGCTCTCCCGATCCCATTGACAAAACATTTCCTCGCCAGATTCCAATCAGAGATTGTTAGGTTTGTTTGGGGGAAAAAGGGATATCGGTGTCCCTCGAGCATCCTCTTTCGCTTGAAAAAGCAGGGGGGCCTGGGACTCCCTAACTTATGGGGTATTATCGAGCGGCCCAACTGTCACAAATGTCGATGGTTTTCGCTCAGGGTCCTAAGCCTGACTGGATTGCGATGGAACGACAAGCCATCCCTGCACATACCATTGACTATGTTTTGGGGTGTGATTCCAAACACAGACCAGCCATTTTATCCCCCACGTTATCCCACTCCGTAGCCCTCTGTACCAAACTATTTTCTCTGCGCACCCTGATTTCCCCTTTGAAGCCCCTTTCGCACCTTTTTCATAACCCTGACTTCCCTCCAGGGATGGATATCAGGGCTTTTCGGTGGTGGACGGACAAAGGCCTGTATAGGATAGGACACTTTCTCTCCTCAGCGGGCCCGCTTTCCTTGTCCCATTGCAAAAAACATCTAGATATGCCCGACAGCGAAGTCTTTAGGCTCTCACAAATTACCCACTTTCTCTGCTCTGCTTGGTCAGACAAATCGTTACCCCCTGGCATAACGCCCTATGAAAACTGGTGCGCAAACACCAAGGATCAGAGAGGTGGGATCTCGCTGATATATGTGGCCTTGATGTCGGATAAGCCGTCTTATGCTTCTGCCTGGAAGAAGGACCTGAACAACTCATGGAGCACCGAGGTATGGTACCGAGCATCGACCCAAGCATATAAAGGTATTCTTAACGTAAGGCTTATAGAGGCTAGTTTCAAACTTCTGGTTCGGTGGTATTATGTCCCTTCCAGGTTAGCGAGGATGTTCCGAGGGACCTCTCAACTATGCTTCAGGGGATGCGGTTTGGAGGGTAACATGTTGCATACGTGGTGGTCTTGCCCCCGCATTAGATCTTTTTGGAAAAGGGTGTTTCGCACCATCGGTGCCCTGCTAGGGGTAGTGGTAGCGCCTCAACCTAATGTGGCACTGCTGAATCAATGCATACCAGGCCTAAGAATTCTAGAACTAAGCTTTTTTATTTTATTAGGGGCCAGAATGACCATAGCCAAATCATGGAAGAAACCCTCAGTGTCCTTCCTCGCCTTTAGAAGAAAAGTCTCCTGGATAATGTCCCAGGAACAAATCGTAGCTAAGTGGGCAGATCACACAGACAGATTCCTATCTATTTGGGAACCCTGGGCTACCTACTGTAAGGTGTCACTCATTCCTGGGATTCAGCCTGGTTGCGGGTCCACTCCAATATCGGCTTGATTGTATCTCTCTGTCCCTCTTCTTTCTCTTACCTTCCCACGTTTCTTCCCCTCTGTCCTCTTTCACACCTCTCTTGGTGAGCTTCTCTGCTGTTAGGTTTACTACAGTGTTATGTCTTGGGTGCTAAACATAGCTGACTTCCCCTGAACAGACGAAAGCTTTTCCGTAAGGAGGATAGACGATGTTGATTTAAGGCGGCGGGGGGGCTGGGGGCCCGGCTCTCGGGGCGCAGCGTGATCCCTTTTAGTGGCGCCCGGGGAGCGGGGGTTCGAGGTTTCTCCGCGGCGATACCATATTCGAGGGATCGCCTTTGGAGCGTCAGTAGGGCTGACTTAGCCCTGACTGACTGATTAGTTCAGGGGAGTGGACTTCAATGAGCTGTTTTGCTATGTGGGAACGGTACACCCGAAACTATTAGATTGGATGTTTCTGTTATAGTTCGTATACTTTAATGTAACTCTGCATTTGATTTTCTTGTAACCTGAAAAAGCCTTAATAAAATCCTTAAATATAAAAAAAAAAAAAAAAAGAAGAAGACAGGCACGTCTTACAAAGTCAAAGGAGAGTTTTTAATAAAACTTAAAGTGACACTAAAGGTTAAATTTTTTATTATTTTTAAATAACAAACATGTCATACTTACCTTCACTGTGCAGCTCGTTTTGCACAGAGTGGCCCCGAACGCCGTTTTCTGGGGTCCCCTGTCAGCTCTCTCAGCTCCTCCCTGCATCAGATAACCCCCTCTGGGAAGCGGTCTCCCAAAGAGGGCATGCTCAGCGCCCATAGCCGCCTAATGCAAGACTCAGAGCCACCCCCTGTCCCCGCATCATTGGATTTGATTGACAACAACAGGAGCCAATGGCTGTGCTGCTAGCAATCTATCCAATCAAGAGCCGAGAACTCCGGGCAAAGATGCAGCACGTCCTCGTCGTGGGACATTCCAGGGCTCAGGTAAGTAAAACAGAGGGGCGGGGTGGCTGGGAAGCCAGTCTTTTTTCTTTTTTTTTTAGCTAAATAGCTTCCATTACCCTAATGCAGTCCTGGTTTCATGTCCTCATTGTTCGTTTTTGCTGTAATCCTTCTCTGTTCTGCACACTTCCTGGTTGTCTGTTTCCTTATGAAAAAAGTACTGGGAGCTTCTCTCTTTGGTCTCTAATCAAGAAGGTGTGTGTCTAAAAACCCTCAGAACCAATCAGTTTCATTTTAAAAACAAACACTGCCCTGTATTGGCTCTGTCCTTCACAGAAGCATGAAACTAGATAAAAAACGAAACTGCAGGCACACTGTATGATTGATTTTTATCTATTTTTATTCATTTTTAAAAGGAATCAGTTAACTATTATGTCTCTATACCCTGTAAACAGTAATTTCAGCAAAGAAAAAAAATCCTTTACAACTCCTTTAATGCATAGGATGCATTAGAAGAGTTTGCAATGGAGTGTGGCCATCCAGTCACATTTAAAGATTTTGCATCGGTCATCCAGACAATTGTTTACTGCCCCAGTGATGTTAATTGCTGGTGCATATATTGTTGCCCCAGAGCAGAGCAAATCTCTGCATAGGATGGGATCTGAGAGTATAATCCTTATAGAGAGGCTTACAGTTTTAGAGAAAGAAGAAGAAACCTTTTCATGAAAGTAAAATATATTTTGAAAGGGTGCTGTGACACCACAGAAAGTGTCAGAGTGTTTTTTTGATACTCCTCTCCACCTTGTGGTTATTTTGCAGAATGTCCGTAGTCATAAATGAGTACAGAATGTAATTTCAAAAAGCCATAACACATCATGATCAGAGGAGAAATTGCTGCTGTACACTGTGACTTGATTGTCTTTTTTTAACATGTGGATTAGTTCATCTATTTGTTTTATAGAAGGTTGGAAAATGTATGAATGTTATCCACTTGTATCTTGCAAAAAAAAAACTCTCTCTAGTCCTCTGCAAAAGGCTGGGCACCTAGACACACAGACATACAAACTTATGGGTTGTTCTGGTTCCCCTCCTGCTGGCCATCTTTCTATTGATGGAGCTGAGCAGAAAATTGTTGACCGAACTGCAGCTGCATTCAATCATATGCAACTTCTGTTTGGGTATTCTGACAGGTTATATATGGGTCTATACTAAACAAAAAGGTAAAAATGTAAAATAAAACTCAAATGTTAAAAAAAATATGGACTTGATGGACCTCTTTGCCTTTTTGTGCAATTCTGTATCCCCTAATTCCTTTTTTTTTTCAGCTACCATGGGTAAGCCATATTTGCAAATACCTAGCCTATAACTAAGACCACCATGCTGATGTTTTGATAGCTGTTTATATTAATCTCCTGTATAGCAATTTCACAGGTGGTCAACGCCTTATTCTTTCTTGATCACATGTTCTTCAGGAACAACTTTTTCTTTAACCACTTAACACCCGCCGCACGACTATGTACGTCCACAGAATGGCACGTACAGGCAGATGGGCGTACATGTACGTCCCTGCCTTGTAGCGGGTCGGGGTCTGATCGGGACCCCCTCCGCTGCGTGCGGCAGGCGGCTTACCTTGGGGAGCGATCTGTGCTGAGGGGGCGGCTGCTCGATTCTGTCCGCCCCCTCGTGATCGCTCCCAGCCAATCAGCAGAGCCCTCGTTGTGTCACTTCCTCTGCCTATGTAATGTAAACATAGGCAGAGGAAGTGATGTGACCTCTCCTCTCGGCGGAAGTAAGTTGCACAAACACTACACTGACACCACACACATAGGCACATTTAAACCCTTGTGATCACCCCCCCCCCCCAGCCCCCTGTCACACTGTCACTGAATGCAGTGATCATATATTTACTGATCACTGCATTTAGTGTCAGTGTGACAGTTAGTGTGACAGGCAGTTAGTGTTAGGTCCAGGGTAGCCACGTACCTCCCTCCAATAAAGTTTTAACCCCTTGATCACCGCCCTAGTTAACCCTTTCACCCCCTATTGCCAGCGTCACTAAGCGATCATTTTTCTGATCGCTGTATTAGTGTTGCTGTTGCCGCTAGGTAGCTAAAAAAAATGATTGCAATTTTTTTTACTAAAGACATGTGGCTGAATAAATTTTGGCCTAAATGTTTGACTAAAATTTAGTTCATTCGATTTGTCTTATAACAAAAAGTAAAAAATATTGTTTGTTTTTCAAAAATGTCGCTCTATTTTTGTTTATAGCGCAAAAAATAAAAATCGCAGAGATGATCAAATACCACCAAAAGAAAGCTCTATTTGTGGGAAGAAAAGGACGCAATTTTGTTTGGGAGCCACGTCGCACGACCGCGCAATTGTCTGTTAAAGCGACGCAGTGCCGAATTGTAAAAACGTCTCTGGGCATTTAGCAGCATATTGGTCCGGGGCTTAAGTGGTTAAGCAAAGTGTAATATGCACCTATCTTGCACAAAACTGGCTCTTCTTATACAATGTCCACAGCCCAGCTTTGAAGTAGCTAATTTCATAAAGGTCCTGCAGCAATCTAGAAGGATAAGACATAAACCAGGAGGATAACATGTAAACCAGGTAGAGAAGACGTAAACCAGGTGGATATGACTTAAACCAGGAGGATAAAACATAAACCAGGAGGATAAGATGTAAACCAGTAGAGTATGATGTTTACCTCCCTGTCATTTCACAAATAATAACATTTCAAAATTAGCAAAAAAATCACATGTTGCTTCCTACTGGAGGAACACCAATGTGTGAGATAATCAATTAGATACGCTTTGTCATCATCCGATCTGCAACATAAAGCTAAAATCTGCTTTTTTCCTTTTTTATTTTTAAATAATGCTCCTTTGTAGCCACTATGATTGATTGCAATGTTTATAGGGTGTAGACCCACTTATAAACAGATACAGTGATGAATGTTCTTTGTACATTATTGTAATGGTTTGCTGGTAAATAAGATTTGTTGCAATTGACATGTAATGAGTATAAAGTATGCACAGTCAGCATAAATCTGTTTTAGTCAATAATTGCATATCTATTGATTGCGGCTGAAACCTTGTAATACTTCCTGCTCAATAAGCATTGAAAAAGCAGTCACGTATAATTAAATAACTATTCTTATCTTGTAAAATCCACTCAGAAAGCACTCAGAAGCTCCCTTAACTGTACAAATGCTACAGAAACATTTATATGAATAACTACACAAGCACAACTAAGGTAGGGTGACCAGATGTCCCCGGTTTCAGGGGACAGTCCCCGGATTGAGGACACTGTCCCCGGACCAAGTCTGTCCCCGGTTTTGTCCCCAGATTTGATTTCAACAGGAGCTGGGGCAATTTTCAAGTCAGAAAAAAATATATATATTTCAGAATCACACACCCCCGCTCCTACTAGCTTAGGGGGGTGTATTTTTTTCCATTATCTGTGCCCGTTTCTGATGATGATGTCCTGGTCGGAGCAGAGGGATTATTTCTCCAGTTTCTGGAGCATGCCCATTCAATTCAGCTCGCATGTTCTTCTGCTTTGGCTCAAATCCCGGCCAGCCGCCTGCCTGCTTATCTCCTTCCCCAACAGAGTAATTTTCCTCCACTCCCCACCCAGTAGTAGGCGGGGCCCGTAGAGTGAGATTAGAGAGGCTGTAAGGCAAGTGGCGGTGGCGACGGGCAGAGAGAGGCAGCTGAGCTCAACTGACAATGTCCAGCAGGAGGAACAGAGGGGAAGCTGATCTAATCGTGGGGCTGCCAGTGCCTTCAAGGCTTCAACACAGGTGTGCTTTGAGGGTGTCTGTGAATACACTATATTGCACTTTGTCTGTCTCTTTGGCATAATGGATTATTGGTCATAAGTTAACAAAATCAGCACCCAGCAGCCATGTTATGTGACATGCTGTGACAGAGCCAGCCAGAGCCATGATAGAGTGCCTGCTGCCTGTGAGTTATCATAATGCTGATGATCTTAACCAGTTGCCAACCGCCCCATAGCAGATTTACTACTACGGGGTGGTCACGCTGTGTAGGATCACTTATTTACACGATCCTGCATTTCTGAGTATCGGAGTCAATAAGTGTGTCCGGTGCATTCGATGACCACTGGTACCCTCTGATCATTATGTAAACAAGGCAGTTCACCGTTCAATCAGTATGGAAGACATTGTAAAAGCACCTCCCCCACAGTAAGAAAACACTTGTTAGGCACACATTTAACCCTTTGATTGCCCAAGATGTTATCCTCTTCCCAGCCAGTGTCATTAGTACAGTGACATATTTTTAGCACTGATCACTGTATTAGTGTCACTGGTTCCCAAAAAGTATCAAAAGTGTCCGATTTGTCCACTGCAATATTGCAGTCACACTATGAGTTGCTGATTGCTGCCATTACTAGTAAAAAAGAAAAAATATGTCCCCGGATTTCATTTTAAAAATCTGGTCACCTTAAACTAAGGCCCCTTTAACAGGGCCGGGAGGACTCTTGCTGCTGGAATGACCAGGTTATATGATAAGCAGTGCCCGCTCGGGACCATTTAAACTAATGGTGGTATGCAAGCAGCCACTGCTATCCACATGTAGCCCATGGCCGCCTGTCCCAGGTGACGCATTTAGGTGGATGCTGGCAGGGGTACCGCCCCCACCTGCACTGGGAACAGCTGCTCTAAGGGTGTCACTGCCACCCCATTAATTGTAATGGACAGGCAGGTCTCCCCCATAGTCCTGCCCAGTGCCCAAACAGCCTATGTCTTTTCTGCATGAGGCATCCCAGAGAAGGAGAGGGTTTAAAGAAGGTCCTGGACTGGGGGGGGGGGGCAGGCAGAAGAGGCCCTGGACGGAGGGGGTTGCGGAGGAGGCCCTGGGTTGGGGGTGCAGAGGAGGCCCTGGACTGGGGGTGCAGTGAAGGCCCTGAGCTGAAGGTGGGTGCAGAGGAGGCCCCGGACTGGAGGGTGTAGTGGAGGCCATGTGTTGATGGGGGATGCAGAGTAGGCTTTGGGCTGGGGAGTGTGGAGGAGGCCCTGGGCTGGGGGGTGCAAAGGAGGCCCTGGACTTGAGGGATGCAGAGTAGGTCCTGGGCTGGGAGGGTGCAGAGGAGGCCCTTGACTGGGAGGGGGGGTGCAAAGGAGTCCCTGGACTGGGGGGTGCAGAGAAAGGTGCTGGAGTGGTCCTTACATCAGTTGCCTCTGAGCCGGCGAGGGACAGATGCAGCATCCACCTAGGCAAATGTGATTCATAAAATACCCGATATCTTCTCTTTCCTGCTATCTGGCACCCATGACAATTAGGCCTCATTTGCATGGAGCATATGCATCTATGCCCAATGTGATGGCTGTGTACTACATGGGGAAACTTGGTGTCCTGTCCATCCCTATGCAAGCTTTTAAAGTCAATTTGGATGCAGCAGCTGCATGAACATAGTCGAATGTCAAAATGGAAGGGATGTCTGTATCCAAACGCATAGTTTCTGCATTCGGATCTGTGCACCCACTTCTACAGGTGAATCTCTCTGGTGGATGCAGGTGCAGCAAAAAGTGGCTCAGCATACAGGACCCTGCTCAGTGCCTGTCTGAATGAACTGTTAGGGGGATTTATCAAAACTAGAGCAGACATGGCAACTAATCAGCTCATAGCTTTAATTTTTAAAGCTGAACAAGCTGAAAATAGAAGCTGATTGGTTGCCACACACAGCTCTTCTAAAATCTGACTGCACTAGTTTTGATTAATTCCCCTCACTGTGTTTTACATTTCTTACTCCTAACTACTGCATTGTAAGTACAGTCGATTCTTTGTTAGACTCCATGCACACTGGAATAAAAAACGTTGCTTCTGCATGACTTTTGTGTTCTGGCTGTAGAAGCAACTTAGTGTTATCCTCTGTGTCCATGCACACGAAGACGATTTCAGGCAGATTTTGAGCCTTGAACATTTAGAGGCAGGAAATAAAACCCTTCTGGTTCACGTTTCTGATTGGAGCTTACTGGCAGAAAAAAAACTAAAACTCTCCTTAACTCGTCTAAAACTTTGTACAAAAAATGCTCTGTGAGCGTTTTTTTACTCCTAAGGGAACGGACGTTTTTGTTAATCCCAGTGTGAATGGAGTCTTAAAGGCAAAATTATTTTAATCTTTGTGCATTCTATGCATGAAGGTAAAAAACGTTCTGTGTGCAGCAGCCCCCCCAGCCCCACCTAATTCTTACCTGAGCCCCCTCTCGATCCAGCAATATCTAAAAGAACCTTGGCTGTCCGGAGACTCGCACTTCTGATTGGCTTTTGGCAGTAGCGGGAGCCACTGGCTCTCACTGCTGTCAATCACAGCCAGTGAGCCAATCAGAAGATGGAAGGTGCGGAGTCGGCTTGGGTGCCCAGTGCATCCCCCCACCAGCATTTCACTAATACTAAAAAATGGCCACTGCCCTCATCTATAACTGGATTTAGCAGCACGTAGTACATGAAAGTGTAAGTTGTGTACTGGGGTGGGCTCTCCAGAATACAGCGAAGTCACGAACGAGGAAAGCAACTTTGACACCAACTTTTGTGAAACAGTACTTTTCTTTTGCTGCAACAAGGTATTAAACCAAAACCCCAAAATGAACACAGAATAAGGTTACATACACCCAGCCGTAGCTGAGAACCCCTGTGCTACACAGCAAGATGCCCCGGGTGGATACCGAGGCAATTTGCCGTAATTTGCCTATTGGAGGATACAACTAGGACTGTCCCTCCGTACCTGTTATTACCCTTATCAGAACGCGAATGATTGTGTATATGCTTAGTTTTCGGGGTCATCTGCGGTACAGCACAGCAGCTTACAAACTTATCACTTCTATGCAATATTTACTCCCTCCCTTTTACATAACCAGTGTAGCGCCCCTTACTTTCAGTATGGGCACTACTCTAAAGTTAGTGGGTGAATGGGAGAGTTTTTTGGCTCCCATTCATAATTTGTCAAATTTCAGGCTGCTGTCTTCCAGGACTATCCTGTGGTGCGATCCCATCCCTGGGCGGCAGGTGGCGCTAGAGGGGTTCTGGCAAAGCCACTTTTCCCCAGCAGCCAATTAGAGGAGTTGGACCTCGCAGGGCATGCTTTCGGGGTGGCGTGGGCTCTCTTCTTTGCGGGGTCCAGGCTCAGGGTGCGGCATCCACCTCCAGGGTGTGCGCATCCACGGACCCCGCCGGCATGGCCCATCCGGCTGGAATCGCATTCTGCGCGGAGTTCCATCCTGATGTTGAGAGGGACTTCAGTGACTTACTGGGTCCCCAACATTATTGAGAGGATCCTAAACTGAGGGCTGAACGGTGGGGGATCGGCTCAGGGAGAACCCAAAAGCAGGTTTTCCGGGAGACTTAAATGAACCATCGGGGATCCGGTCACCAAGGTCTTGACAGGTACATGGCAGCTGTCAACCAGTGACCCTTTCATTGCATTTACTGGGAGGATTTACTCAATCCGTTTTGTTCATTTGAGTACTGAAGTACTAGGCCTGTGGCAGAGGCCCGAGCCAGGCCTGTGGCAGACGTCTGTTCCTCCCAGTAACCTAAAGTGACATTTCGGCTGCCAGGCTTGTGGCAGGAGTCTGTCCGGAGGCACTTCACCCACTCTGGCTGGAGTGGCGACGTTTGTTACATTGCTACTGAAAGCAGGCTTGCTTTCATCATCATCCAGGGCCTGATACCGCACTTGTTCTTCTGCTTCATCAACCTTTCCTATCCTACTACATGTTGATGTTGGCCATGTTGTGCCTTGGAATAAAGCATTTAAAAAAAAACATTGGATGACTGGACATTCGCTCACTACTACTCACTGCTACTACCCCTAGACATACTACAAGGTAACTTAATACGCCGGTGTGACGGTAATAGAGCATATCTCCGCCATCCTCTCCCTTCTTCTCCCATAAAAGAAATCACCCAATATTCCCCGACTTAGGAATATCCCTGGAATCGCCGAATCATCCACACATGAGCCATGGCTTCATACTGGATCTAAACAGGACACACTTTAATGGCAAAAACTCTGCAAATTTATACACAGTTACAAGCTTGTCATCAATCAAAGAACAATGAAATCTTCACCCCCTTTTCCACACACTGGGGGTTTCCATACAGAGGCATTTCGGCACCGCAAGGCTTGACACATCACATTCTTGAATTTGAATTCAATTAACCTTTAGAATACACAATCACAGATCTAAAAGACATTTAGTAATTATCTCCCAGAGAGAGAAGCCCCCAGGGGGTAATTACTACAATGAAGCAATCAGAACAACAATTAACATGAGTCAATTATCTAATCGGTTGGCTAGGTCGTCTCGTCTGTGACACGGCTATTCATCTGCAGAACACAATGGAAAGGTATTTCACAAGCCACTTAGCATTGAAAGGTCATTGTCCCGTACTGGCAGCATGGCAATCTGTTTTAAACAGGTTTTACAGATGCCTCTACAAAGGGGAAAGTAATCCAATTATCCAGGCTAGAGGCAGAACCCCATAACGCACAGACATTAACATTAGCAGGGAGAGGATTAGACTGAAGTATATAGGCAATTGTATAAAAGTCCTTCACAATGGCCCCCCCTTTTCTCCCTGCTCCGGCAACTCGGTTGGACCTTTCCTGGTCCAGTAGAGTTGACGGGTTCAGAGCTTCTAGTCCGAGGTTAACTCCGTTTGGCGTGACAATCCATCGGCATTCCCGTTTTTTTGCTTGCCTGGGCGGTAATGAATCGTAAAGTCATAGGGCTGTAAGGCCAAGCTCCAGCGTAGCAAACGGCCGTTGTCCCCTGAAACCCGGTTAAGCCACACCAAGGGGTTGTGATCGGTGATGAGAGTGAAAGCCCGGCCATAAAGGTAAGGTGTGAGCTTTTTGAGGGCCCATCCGCCTTCCTGGTTTGAGGCCCTGGCCCATAATCGGACGGCAAGAGGCTCGCATTCAGTCCTCTCCAAAAGCCCCTGTCCCGGCTAGGCCTGTCACACATCTCCCCTTTTGGCAGGGGACTAACCCAGTAGGAGACACCAGATGGGTTGTCTCTGAATTCAGTCAGTAGTTCCAGTCCCCCGCTGCCGGTATCCATACAGTACCCCAAATCACTTGCTCCAAACCGAGCATTACTCACCCCGCCATCCTCTGCCTCTCTCAGGGAACACATCTGCCGCTGGGGAGAGGCCTGGACTAGCCCTTCTCCCTGGAGTACTTTCAGCCGCTGGAGAGATGACAGGGTGGCTGGGCTCAGTCCATCATGCTGTTGGGGATCTGGGCCAACTGGCCACCATTTATGGGTTATACCAGTGGAGACTGAAGTCTCATCCACTGGTGTGATGTGAAAATCCCCCAGTGCTTGCAAAGCAAAGCCGACATCCTCCTCTTTCAGTCCTGTACCATTTTCTGGGGTTGTGCCAGTGGAGACTGAAGTCCCATCCACTACCACAGGGACCCCTTCTTCTGTTAGGTGAAAGCAGAGGCCCGGGGCACTCTGCTCTGTTGCCAGCTCTTCCGCTGGGTTGCTCTGAGTGGAGACCACAGTCCCATCCACCGATATCCGCTCAAGCTGTAGTGGGGTGCAGCCGCCAGTAGTATCTTGTCCTGCTGCCAGGGATTCTGCTGGGAGTAAGAGCTTTACCACCTCAGCTGGTTGCTGGGGAGGGGGGCCAACCGCCCCGGCTCCCTGGAACTCCACAGTTGGTCCCGGTGCTGGGCAGAGATGGCTGGCAATCTGCCCTGTTGCCAGCACTTCTGCTGGGGATGCATAATCCATAACATCCTCTGAACAGTCCATACATTCTGTAATCTGTGGCTGGGGAGTGATCGCCATCTTCTCACCCTGAGCCTCCAAAACTGCCACAGGGGTGGGGCAGAGGTCTTGAACCCTCTGTCCGGTGACCAGCGCTTCAGCTGGGGAAGTTCCTTGTAACTCCACAAATACTGCTCTTGGGGCTGGGCAGAGCACAGTGAAGTGTGGCCCTGATACCAGCTCTTCTGCTGGAGGCCCATCAGGTTGTTCTTCCTCAGCAGAGAAGTCTATCAGATCCCCTGTCTCTGCAACTGGTGTCTGGGAATAGAGGTTCACCATCTCCTGTCTTTCATTTGGTGCTGCTTCTTTAGGCGTTGTCACCGATTGTCGTATTTCTGCAATTCTCAGCTCATGTTGCCGCTCTCGTTCTTTCTCATCAAAAGCTTTAAAAGCTCTAAACGGAATCTTCCTTGTGTCTGCTGTGCTGTACTCACTGTTTGGAGAATGTGCGGCTGCTTGTTGAACTGCTGCCAGTTTTAACTGTAGTTCTGCGTTTCTTATTTGTTTAGCCTCCTCCGCTACCAGGGTCATCACTTTCAGCACCACATCCGCCGTTGGGTTCGGACCGAACCATGCTAATTTCTCTCTTATTAGCTTGTTAGCTGGTGATTCCTCATCCTGAATCACTGGTGTCCCCATCTTCTGTACTGCAGGCCTTGCTGCAACCGAGTTCTCCTGGTCCAGCTCCATTTATTCTGCTATGATGACACGCTCGGTTTTGCTGCTAGCAATCCTTCCACAAACTTCCAGTAGTCCTTTCCGTGTATTTCTTTTAAGCAGGGTGTACCAGTCTTCCATTCACTGTTCCCAGTGTCTGCTTGGAATCCTGGTGTAAAGGAAGGTAGAAGGGAACATCCCGCTGCTGCCAACCAGTGTGACGGTAATAGAGCATATCTCCGCCATCCTCTCCCTTCTTCTCCCATAAAAGAAATCATCCCAATATTCCCCGACTAGGAATATCCCTGGAATCGCTGAATAATCCACACATTAGCCATGGCTTAATACTGGATCTAACAGGACACACTTTAATGAAAGTACACAGCACACTTTATACACAGTTACAAGCTTGTCATCAATCAAAGAACAATGAAATCTCCACCCCCTTTTCCACACACTGGGGGTTTCCATACAGAGGCATTTCGGCACCGCAAGCTTGACACATCACATTCTTGAATTTGAATTCAATTAACCTTTAGAATACACAATCACAGATCTAAACGACATTTAGTAATTATCTCCCAGAGAGAGAAGCCCCCAGGGGGTAATTACTACCATGAAGCAATCAGAACAACAATTAACATGAGTCAATTATCTAATCGGTTGGCTAGGTCGTCTCGTCTGTGACACGGCTATTCATCTGCAGAACACAATGGAAAGGTATTTCACAAGCCACTTAGCATTGAAAGGTCATTGTCCCGTACTGGCAGCATGGCAATCTGGTTTAAACAGGTTTTACAGATGCCTCTACAAAGGGGAAAGTAATCCAATTATCCAGGCTAGAGGCAGAACCCCATAACGCACAGACATTAACATTAGCAGGGAGAGGATTAGACTGAAGTATATAGGCAATTGTATAAAAGTCCTTCACAGCCGGTCCCAAAAAATAACCAGCGGATCCTGAATGGGGTAGCGCTACATGTGGGGGCTCGTCCGGGATTCGGCTGTTACTGTTGGCAACAGGAATCGTGAGTACCGAATTTATTAAAGAGCGAAAAGGTTTGCCACCCAGAGAGAATGCTGAACCAGTAGTAACTCCTCCCCTGACAGATATGCCTGATGTGCCCAGAACTTCTGAGTCCCTGGAGTGGTCATGGAACGTCTCAATCCAGCGGAGGTATCAGGATTTTCTTTGGGAGCAGACATCTTCAGCTCAGCTCCACCTCCTCTCAATAAGCAAAAGCTTGCAGTCTGTGTAGAAACAGCGGCCTCTTGTGGTCAAAACTCAGAATGACAATTATACACAAAGAGTGAACAATGGGATCTGCTTCACAATCTCACATGCCACCCCACTAGAAGTTGTCGTCCTCGGCAACTTTCCCCATATAAACTCACCCTGGGCATAGCGCTGTGGGGGCACACCAACATTGGGCCTTGTTGACCTTCTTAGAGAAAGGGACTCAAAAGTACTGGGGACATCAGGCATATCTGTCAGGGGAGGAGCTACTACTGGTTCAGCATTCTCTCTGGGTGGCAAACCTGCCTCAGCCGAGGCCTTGTTGGGTACCTGGGCAGAAAAAAACACCATTTCTCTTCCTCCTCCTCTGTACTCTGAACGTGAGAAGGCATCTCCTCCACACACACTGGTTCGTCAAAATTACAACGTCTTAACATATTACGGTGTAAGTTTCGTGAGGGTCCCCACTGGCTCTACCTCATAGACTGGAATGGCAGGGTCTACCCTCCCTTTCACCATGTATGGGACTGCCTCCCACCACCCATCCAACTTCCCAGATGGCCGCTTGGTTTTGACCATCACCCGATCACCCGGGGCATACCCATCCCTCTGCACTGGTCTCGGGTTGGGGTGTACCACTTGCCCTAGGCACTTCCCTACAACCTTGTGGATAGTTCTCAACCGGCGGCGGTGTTCTTGCACACATGCGGTGGTACTTCTTGGTGGTGGCTCCATCGGGTTGGGCATGTGAAGGTCTTCAATCTCCCGCCCGGCTCTCCCAAACATAAGCATATGGGGAGAGTATCCGGTGGTACTGTGTACCCTGTTGTTATAGGCCCACATTAGTTCAGGTAGGTATTTGGGCCACTGGGCCTTTTGGCTATCCTCCAGAGTCCACAGCATCTGGAGCAAGGTGCGGTTAAAGCAAGCGTTTGCATGCCCCGTTTCCTTGGGGATGATACAGGGTGGTGCGAGAGCATTCAATCCCATACAGCTGGTACAGTTCATACATTCGAGTACCCTGGAAACACGCTCCCTGGTTCGAATGTATTCTCTGTGGGCAACCGAGCACCTGAATAAAGTGTTTGCATGCCCCGTTTCCTTGGGGATGATACAGGGTGGTGCGAGAGCATTCAATCTCATAAAGCTGTAGAGTTCATACATTATGAGTACCCTGGAAACACGCTCCTGGTTCGAATGTATTCTCTTGTGGGCAACCGAGCACCTGAAGAAAGTGTTGCAGGACCGCTTCAGCGGCTGACTCTGCTGTCTGGTCTCTGGTGGGTACAGCCACCGCATACTTGGTGAAGTGATCTGTCATGACTAGACAGTACGAGTGTCCCGAGGTAGAATATCCAATCTGCACATAATCATCAGAAGCTCCAGGGGTGCTGAGGTCCGGATGGTCTGGACAGGGGCCCGCTGTTCAGTACTAGGGTTGTCCCGATACCACTTTTTTAGGACCGAGTACAAGTACCGATACTTTTTTTCAAGTAGTCGCCGATACCGAATACCGATACTTTTTTTTAAATGTGTCCCCAAATGCAGCCGTGTCCCCCACAAATGCAGCCATGTCCCCCCACGAATGCAGCCATATCCCCCACAAATGCAACCATGTCCCCCACAAATGCAGCCATGTCCCCCACATATGCAGCCATGTCCCCCACATATGCAGCCATGTCCCCAAACATATGCAGCCATGTCCCCCACAAATGCAGCCATGTCCCCCACAAATGCAGCCATGTCCCCCACAAATGCAGCCATGTCCCCCACATATGCAGCCATGTCCCCAAACATATGCAGCCATGTCCCCCACATATGCAGCCAAATCACCCATATATGCAGTCATGTCCCCCACAAATGCAGCCATGTCCCCCACAAATGCAGCCATGTCTCCCACATATGCAGCCATGTCTCCCACAAATGCAGCCATGTCTCCCACAAATGCAGCCATGTCTCCCACATATGCAGCCATGTCTCCCACATATGCAGTCATGTCCCCCACAAATGCAGCCATGTCCCCCACAAATGCAGCCATGTGGCCCACAAATGCAGCCATGTCTCCCACATATGCAGCCAAATCACCCATATATGCAGCCATGTCCCTCACAAATGCAGCCATGTCCCGCACAAATGCAGCCATGTCTCCCACATATGCAGCCAAATCACCCATATATGCAGCCATGTCCACCCTACCTAGCCACCGCCGCCGCCACCGCTGTCCGGGAACATCACAGCATTCATTTGAATAGCTGTAGTTTTCCCACCCGTATAGACACTCCCCCTTGCTCGGGATTGGACAGATCATGATCACCCATCCAATCCCGAGCAAGGGGGAGTGTCTATATGGGCGGGAACACTACAGCTATTCAAATGAAAGCTGTGATGTTCCCGCACAATGTTTAACCATGCAGCGGTGGGTTTCGATGCGGCGGCAGCGTTTGGCGGCGTTCGGCGGCAGCAGCGGGGGGGGGGGCAAAAGTATTCTATTCTGGTATCGGGGGTATTTGCGGGAGTACAAGTACTCCCGCAAATACTTGTTATCGGTCCCGATACTGATACTGGTATCGGGACAACCCTATTCAGTACTCTTACTCAACCCGCAGGGTCGACACTTAAGACATGCCTTGGCCACCATGTCAGCCAGATCTGGACAATATACCAGCCGTTGGAGCCACTTGAACGTTTTGTCGCTCCCGAAATGGGCTCCCCTTACATGGGTTTCCCTAGCGGCTTCCGGTCCCAATGACATGGGAATGACAATCTGTTGTCGGTACTGCAGCTCTGTCTGTAAGTACATGATCCGGCACAGGAGTCCTGGGTAATGGTCAACTTATCCCACTGTCTCACCAACTTTTTGCCCTCTGGAGTCAGTCTGGCTCACTCTTCTGACCGTGGCCAGATTTTAGCCCGAACCCATTTCTTCACTTTCCACAAGTCCGGGCAGCCATTCTGGATTCTCTCCCAATCGGCCAATGTCTTTCCCAGCACCAGGGACATGCCGGACGCCACCCCACTTGAATTTGCCACATCTTGGAACAAGACCAAAGTCAGGCGTTTCAGGGTTTTCCACCTCCTAGTAGGTACCCTGAGCCAACAACCCTACAGGGACTCGGGAGTGTGCATCAGCGTTGCTGTTCTCCCTACCCTACCGAAACTTGATGCGGTATTGGTACTTAGAAAAGCGAGCCATCCACCTCTGTTCAAGTGCACCAAGTTTGGCATTCTCCAGATGTGCTAACGGGTTGTTGTCCGTCATCACGGTCACCTCTGCACCTGTCAGGTACTCCGCAAATATTTCGGTCATGGCCCACACCAGCACCAGTAGTTCCAATTTAAAGGAGCTGTAGTTGATTGGGTTGCGCTCTGATTCCCTCAGAGATTGGCTGCCATAGGCAATGACCCTCTCACATCCATCCTGGACTTGGTATAACACGGCCCCCAGACCATGTAGACTTCCGTCAGTGTACAACAGGAATGGGGTGTCGAACTGTGCATAAGCTAGAATCGGGGCTCTGATCAGCTCCTCCTTCACTGCTTCAAAGGCCTCTTGCTGTCTGGATCCCCACTCGATGGGGTGATTCTTTGGGCCCCCCACAGTGCCCCTTAATAATTTGTTTAACGGGCCCATCAAACGATCAAATTTTGGTATGAACCTCCAGTAGTAACCAGCCAGTCCCACGAATGCCCGCACCTCTCTCAGTGTACGCGGTTGGGGCCAATTCTGGACGGCCTCTACCTTACTGGGGGGCAGCTTTACCCCCTCCTGGGTGACTACATGTCCCAAATACGCAATCTGTTGCTGAAACAGTTGGCACTTCTTGGGCTTGATCTTGAGCCTATGGTCTCTTAGCCGTCCTAGAACCTGACGCAGCTTCTGGAGGTGGTCTTCAATTGAGGCCCCAAACAATACTATGTCGTCCAGGTATATCAATACCGACTCGAAGTTGAGATCCCCCAGGCAATGTTCCATCAGCCGCTGGAATGTTCCTGTTACGTACCTGGTTACCAGAGTCTGATGCAGGGTAGCCTCTCGTACAGGTCTGGTTCGCGAGCCACTGAAGTGGGAACAGTGCACTCGGAGCACAGAGGGGTAGGAGTGCCGGGTGGTGATAAGTAGACGCAGGTGGATGAATACCTCTGGAGAGAAGATGCAGAGATGCGA
>CM056051.1:268960141-269200418 GCA_029574335.1 Rana kukunoris | reverse complement strand
GACATTGGCAGTAGCGAATCCTGACATTAAGGGGGTAACTTGTGGGCCAGGGGAGCATAAATGTGCTCTCTATGCTAACGACCTCTTGCTCTTCGTCACTTCTCCCCATATTTCCACCCCAAATATACTGAAGACTCTACGGATTTTCAGTGAACTTTCTGGGTTGAAGGTTAACTTGGGTAAGTCTCTGGCTATGAATGTCTCCGTCCCCCAGAGCTACTCCACAAGCTGTCCAGTAACTTTACTTTCTCTTGGGCTCCTGCACACATTCCATACCTGGGCATCAAACTCACAAGGGACTTCAACAGCCTCTTTAAAGCAAACTACCCCCCTATGATTGTCAAGTGTATAGGGGACCTGGAGAGATGGGCCAAGGGTGGTTTGTCCTGGCTTGGAAGGGTGAATGCGGTAAAAATGACACTTCTGCCGCGTCTTTTATATTTGTTCCGCGCTCTCCCGATCCCATTGACGAAACATTTCCTCGCCAGATTCCAATCAGAGATTGTTAGGTTTGTTTGGGGGAAAAAGGGATATCGGTGTCCCTCGAGCATCCTCTTTCGCTTGAAAAAGCAGGGGGGCCTGGGACTCCCTAACTTATGGGGGTATTATCGAGCGGCCCAACTGTCACAAATGTCGATGGTTTTCGCTCAGGGTCCTAGGCCTGACTGGATTGCGATGGAACGACAAGCCATCCCTGCACATACCATTGACTATGTTTTGGGGTGTGATTCCAAACGCAGACCAGCCATTTTTCTCCCCACGTTATCCCACTCCGTAGCCCTCTGTACCAAACTATTTTCTCTGCGCACCCTGATTTCCCCTTTGAAGCCCCTTTCGCACCTTTTTCATAACCCTGACTTCCCTCCAGGGATGGATATCAGGGCTTTTCGATGGTGGACGGACAAAGGCCTGTATAGGATAGGACACTTTCTCTCCTCAGCGGGCCCGCTTTCCTTGTCCCATTGCAAAAAACATCTAGATATGCCCGACAGCGAAGTCTTTAGGCTCTCACAAATTACCCACTTTCTCTGCTCTGCTTGGTCAGACAAATCGTTACCCCTGGCATAACGCCCTATGAAAACTGGTGCGCAAACACCAAGGATCAGAGAGGTGGGATCTCGCTGATATATGTGGCCTTGATGTCCAAGGATAAGCCGTCTTATGCTTCTGCCTGGAAGAAGGACCTGAACAACTCATGGAGCACCGAGGTATGGTACCGAGCATCGACCCAAGCATATAAAGGTATTCTTAACGTAAGGCTTATAGAGGCTAGTTTCAAACTTCTGGTTCGGTGGTATTATGTCCCTTCCAGGTTAGCGAGGATGTTCCGAGGGACCTCTCAACTATGCTTCAGGGGATGCGGTTTGGAGGGTAACATGTTGCATACGTGGTGGTCTTGCCCCCGCATTAGATCTTTTTGGAAAAGGGTGTTTCGCACCATCGGTGCCCTGCTAGGGGTAGTGGTAGCGCCTCAACCTAATGTGGCACTGCTGAATCAATGCATACCAGGCCTTCCTAAGAATTCTAGAACTAAGCTTTTTTATTTTATTAGGGGCCAGAATGACCATAGCCAAATCATGGAAGAAACCCTCAGTGTCCTTCCTCGCCTTTAGAAGAAAAGTCTCCTGGATAATGTCCCAGGAACAAATCGTAGCTAAGTGGGCAGATCACACAGACAGATTCCTATCTATTTGGGAACCCTGGGCTACCTACTGTAAGGTGTCACTCATTCCTGGGATTCAGCCTGGTTGCGGGTCCACTCCAATATCGGCTTGATTGTATCTCTCTGTCCCTCTTCTTTCTCTTACCTTCCCACGTTTCTTCCCCTCTGTCCTCTTTCACACCTCTCTTGGTGAGCTTCTCTGCTGTTAGGTTTACTACAGTGTTATGTCTTGGGTGCTAAACATAGCTGACTTCCCCTGAACAGACGAAAGCTTTTCCGTAAGGAGGATAGACGATGTTGATTTAAGGCGGCGGGGGGGCTGGGGGCCCGGCTCTCGGGGCGCAGCGTGATCCCTTTTAGTGGCGCCCGGGGAGCGGGGGTTCGAGGTTTCTCCGCGGCGATACCATATTCGAGGGATCGCCTTTGGAGCGTCAGTAGGGCTGACTTAGCCCTGACTGACTGATTAGTTCAGGGGAGTGGACTTCAATGAGCTGTTTTGCTATGTGGGAACGGTACACCCGAAACTATTAGATTGGATGTTTCTGTTATAGTTCGTATACTTTAATGTAACTCTGCATTTGATTTTCTTGTAACCTGAAAAAGCCTTAATAAAATCCTTAAATATAAAAAAAAAAAAAAAAAAGAAGAAGACAGGCACGTCTTACAAAGTCAAAGGAGAGTTTTTAATAAAACTTAAAGTGACACTAAAGGTTAAATTTTTTATTATTTTTAAATAACAAACATGTCATACTTACCTTCACTGTGCAGCTCGTTTTGCACAGAGTGGCCCCGAACGCCGTTTTCTGGGGTCCCCTGTCAGCTCTCTCAGCTCCTCCCTGCATCAGATAACCCCCTCTGGGAAGCGGTCTCCCAAAGAGGGCATGCTCAGCGCCCATAGCCGCCTAATGCAAGACTCAGAGCCACCCCCTGTCCCCGCATCATTGGATTTGATTGACAACAACAGGAGCCAATGGCTGTGCTGCTAGCAATCTATCCAATCAAGAGCCGAGAACTCCGGGCAAAGATGCAGCACGTCCTCGTCGTGGGACATTCCAGGGCTCAGGTAAGTAAAACAGAGGGGCGGGGTGGCTGGGAAGCCAGTTTTTTTTCTTTTTTTTTTAGCTAAATAGCTTCCATTACCCTAATGCAGTCCTGGTTTCATGTCCTCATTGTTCGTTTTTGCTGTAATCCTTCTCTGTTCTGCACACTTCCTGGTTGTCTGTTTCCTTATGAAAAAAGTACTGGGAGCTTCTCTCTTTGGTCTCTAATCAAGAAGGTGTGTGTCTAAAAACCCTCAGAACCAATCAGTTTCATTTTAAAAACAAACACTGCCCTGTATTGGCTCTGTCCTTCACAGAAGCATGAAACTAGATAAAAAACGAAACTGCAGGCACACTGTATGATTGATTTTTATCTATTTTTATTCATTTTTAAAAGGAATCAGTTAACTATTATGTCTCTATACCCTGTAAACAGTAATTTCAGCAAAGAAAAAAAATCCTTTACAACTCCTTTAATGCATAGGATGCATTAGAAGAGTTTGCAATGGAGTGTGGCCATCCAGTCACATTTAAAGATTTTGCATCGGTCATCCAGACAATTGTTTACTGCCCCAGTGATGTTAATTGCTGGTGCATATATTGTTGCCCCAGAGCAGAGCAAATCTCTGCATAGGATGGGATCTGAGAGTATAATCCTTATAGAGAGGCTTACAGTTTTAGAGAAAGAAGAAGAAACCTTTTCATGAAAGTAAAATATATTTTGAAAGGGTGCTGTGACACCACAGAAAGTGTCAGAGTGTTTTTTTGATACTCCTCTCCACCTTGTGGTTATTTTGCAGAATGTCCGTAGTCATAAATGAGTACAGAATGTAATTTCAAAAAGCCATAACACATCATGATCAGAGGAGAAATTGCTGCTGTACACTGTGACTTGATTGTCTTTTTTTAACATGTGGATTAGTTCATCTATTTGTTTTATAGAAGGTTGGAAAATGTATGAATGTTATCCACTTGTATCTTGCAAAAAAAAAAACTCTCTCTAGTCCTCTGCAAAAGGCTGGGCACCTAGACACACAGACATACAAACTTATGGGTTGTTCTGGTTCCCCTCCTGCTGGCCATCTTTCTATTGATGGAGCTGAGCAGAAAATTGTTGACCGAACTGCAGCTGCATTCAATCATATGCAACTTCTGTTTGGGTATTCTGACAGGTTATATATGGGTCTATACTAAACAAAAAGGTAAAAATGTAAAATAAAACTCAAATGTTAAAAAAAATATGGACTTGATGGACCTCTTTGCCTTTTTGTGCAATTCTGTATCCCCTAATTCCTTTTTTTTTTCAGCTACCATGGGTAAGCCATATTTGCAAATACCTAGCCTATAACTAAGACCACCATGCTGATGTTTTGATAGCT
The DNA here is from genome assembly GCA_029574335.1 of Rana kukunoris. Lineage (NCBI taxonomy): Eukaryota > Metazoa > Chordata > Amphibia > Anura > Ranidae > Rana > Rana kukunoris. Next base: position 269,196,336 of record CM056051.1, on the reverse strand, counting down.
GTTTATATTAATCTCCTGTATAGCAATTTCACAGGTGGTCAACGCCTTATTCTTTCTTGATCACATGTTCTTCAGGAACAACTTTTTCTTTAACCACTTAACACCCGCCGCACGACTATGTACGTCCACAGAATGGCACGTACAGGCAGATGGGCGTACATGTACGTCCCTGCCTTGTAGCGGGTCGGGGTCTGATCGGGACCCCCTCCGCTGCGTGCGGCAGGCGGCTTACCTTACCGGGAGCGATCTGTGCTGAGGGGGCGGCTGCTCGATTCTGTCCGCCCCCTCGTGATCGCTCCCAGCCAATCAGCAGAGCCCTCGTTGTGTCACTTCCTCTGCCTATGTAATGTAAACATAGGCAGAGGAAGTGATGTGACCTCTCCTCTCGGCGGAAGTAAGTTGCACAAACACTACACTGACACACCACACACATAGGCACATTTAAACCCTTGTGATCACCCCCCCCCCCCCAGCCCCCTGTCACACTGTCACTGAATGCAGTGATCATATATTTACTGATCACTGCATTTAGTGTCAGTGTGACAGTTAGTGTGACAGGCAGTTAGTGTTAGGTCCAGGGTAGCCACGTACCTCCCTCCAATAAAGTTTTAACCCCTTGATCACCGCCCTAGTTAACCCTTTCACCCCCTATTGCCAGCGTCACTAAGCGATCATTTTTCTGATCGCTGTATTAGTGTTGCTGTTGCCGCTAGGTAGCTAAAAAAAAATGATTGCAATTTTTTTTACTAAAGACATGTGGCTGAATAAATTTTGGCCTAAATGTTTGACTAAAATTTAGTTCATTCGATTTGTCTTATAACAAAAAGTAAAAAATATTGTTTGTTTTTCAAAAATGTCGCTCTATTTTTGTTTATAGCGCAAAAAATAAAAATCGCAGAGATGATCAAATACCACCAAAAGAAAAGCTCTATTTGTGGGAAGAAAAGGACGCAATTTTGTTTGGGAGCCACGTCGCACGACCGCGCAATTGTCTGTTAAAGCGACGCAGTGCCGAATTGTAAAAACGTCTCTGGGCATTTAGCAGCATATTGGTCCGGGGCTTAAGTGGTTAAGCAAAGTGTAATATGCACCTATCTTGCACAAAACTGGCTCTTCTTATACAATGTCCACAGCCCAGCTTTGAAGTAGCTAATTTCATAAAGGTCCTGCAGCAATCTAGAAGGATAAGACATAAACCAGGAGGATAACATGTAAACCAGGTAGAGAAGACGTAAACCAGGTGGATATGACTTAAACCAGGAGGATAAAACATAAACCAGGAGGATAAGATGTAAACCAGTAGAGTATGATGTTTACCTCCCTGTCATTTCACAAATAATAACATTTCAAAATTAGCAAAAAAATCACATGTTGCTTCCTACTGGAGGAACACCAATGTGTGAGATAATCAATTAGATACGCTTTGTCATCATCCGATCTGCAACATAAAGCTAAAATCTGCTTTTTTCCTTTTTTATTTTTTAAATAATGCTCCTTTGTAGCCACTATGATTGATTGCAATGTTTATAGGGTGTAGACCCACTTATAAACAGATACAGTGATGAATGTTCTTTGTACATTATTGTAATGGTTTGCTGGTAAATAAGATTTGTTGCAATTGACATGTAATGAGTATAAAGTATGCACAGTCAGCATAAATCTGTTTTAGTCAATAATTGCATATCTATTGATTGCGGCTGAAACCTTGTAATACTTCCTGCTCAATAAGCATTGAAAAAGCAGTCACGTATAATTAAATAACTATTCTTATCTTGTAAAATCCACTCAGAAAGCACTCAGAAGCTCCCTTAACTGTACAAATGCTACAGAAACATTTATATGAATAACTACACAAGCACAACTAAGGTAGGGTGACCAGATGTCCCCGGTTTCAGGGGACAGTCCCCGGATTGAGGACACTGTCCCCGGACCAAGTCTGTCCCCGGTTTTGTCCCCAGATTTGATTTCAACAGGAGCTGGGGCAATTTTCAAGTCAGAAAAAAATATATATATTTCAGAATCACACACCCCGCCCTCCTACTAGCTTAGGGGGGTGTATTTTTTTCCATTATCTGTGCCCGTTTCTGATGATGATGTCCTGGTCGGAGCAGAGGGATTATTTCTCCAGTTTCTGGAGCATGCCCATTCAATTCAGCTCGCATGTTCTTCTGCTTTGGCTCAAATCCCGGCCAGCCGCCTGCCTGCTTATCTCCTTCCCCAACAGAGTAATTTTCCTCCACTCCCCACCCAGTAGTAGGCGGGGCCCGTAGAGTGAGATTAGAGAGGCTGTAAGGCAAGTGGCGGTGGCGACGGGCAGAGAGAGGCAGCTGAGCTCAACTGACAATGTCCAGCAGGAGGAACAGAGGGGAAGCTGATCTAATCGTGGGGCTGCCAGTGCCTTCAAGGCTTCAACACAGGTGTGCTTTGAGGGTGTCTGTGAATACACTATATTGCACTTTGTCTGTCTCTTTGGCATAATGGATTATTGGTCATAAGTTAACAAAATCAGCACCCAGCAGCCATGTTATGTGACATGCTGTGACAGAGCCAGCCAGAGCCATGATAGAGTGCCTGCTGCCTGTGAGTTATCATAATGCTGATGATCTTAACCAGTTGCCAACCGCCCCATAGCAGATTTACTACTACGGGGTGGTCACGCTGTGTAGGATCACTTATTTACACGATCCTGCATTTCTGAGTATCGGAGTCAATAAGTGTGTCCGGTGCATTCGATGACCACTGGTACCCTCTGATCATTATGTAAACAAGGCAGTTCACCGTTCAATCAGTATGGAAGACATTGTAAAAGCACCTCCCCCACAGTAAGAAAACACTTGTTAGGCACACATTTAACCCTTTGATTGCCCAAGATGTTATCCTCTTCCCAGCCAGTGTCATTAGTACAGTGACATATTTTTAGCACTGATCACTGTATTAGTGTCACTGGTTCCCAAAAAGTATCAAAAGTGTCCGATTTGTCCACTGCAATATTGCAGTCACACTATGAGTTGCTGATTGCTGCCATTACTAGTAAAAAAGAAAAAATATGTCCCCGGATTTCATTTTAAAAATCTGGTCACCTTAAACTAAGGCCCCTTTAACAGGGCCGGGAGGACTCTTGCTGCTGGAATGACCAGGTTATATGATAAGCAGTGCCCGCTCGGACCATTTAAACTAATGGTGGTATGCAAGCAGCCACTGCTATCCACATGTAGCCCATGGCCGCCTGTCCCAGGTGACGCATTTAGGTGGATGCTGGCAGGGGTACCGCCCCCACCTGCACTGGGAACAGCTGCTCTAAGGGTGTCACTGCCACCCCATTAATTGTAATGGACAGGCAGGTCTCCCCCATAGTCCTGCCCAGTGCCCAAACAGCCTATGTCTTTTCTGCATGAGGCATCCCAGAGAAGGAGAGGGTTTAAAGAAGGTCCTGGACTGGGGGGGGGGGGGCAGAAGAGGCCCTGGACTGGGAGGGGGTTGCGGAGGAGGCCCTGGGTTGGGGGTGCAGAGGAGGCCCTGGACTGGGGGTGCAGTGAAGGCCCTGAGCTGAAGGTGGGTGCAGAGGAGGCCCCGGACTGGAGGGTGTAGTGGAGGCCATGTGTTGATGGGGGATGCAGAGTAGGCTTTGGGCTGGGGAGTGTGGAGGAGGCCCTGGGCTGGGGGGTGCAAAGGAGGCCCTGGACTTGAGGGATGCAGAGTAGGTCCTGGGCTGGGAGGGTGCAGAGGAGGCCCTTGACTGGGAGGGGGGGTGCAAAGGAGTCCCTGGACTGGGGGGTGCAGAGAAAGGTGCTGGAGTGGTCCTTACATCAGTTGCCTCTGAGCCGGCGAGGGACAGATGCAGCATCCACCTAGGCAAATGTGATTCATAAAATACCCGATATCTTCTCTTTCCTGCTATCTGGCACCCATGACAATTAGGCCTCATTTGCATGGAGCATATGCATCTATGCCCAATGTGATGGCTGTGTACTACATGGGGAAACTTGGTGTCCTGTCCATCCCTATGCAAGCTTTTAAAGTCAATTTGGATGCAGCAGCTGCATGAACATAGTCGAATGTCAAAATGGAAGGGATGTCTGTATCCAAACGCATAGTTTCTGCATTCGGATCTGTGCACCCACTTCTACAGGTGAATCTCTCTGGTGGATGCAGGTGCAGCAAAAAGTGGCTCAGCATACAGGACCCTGCTCAGTGCCTGTCTGAATGAACTGTTAGGGGGATTTATCAAAACTAGAGCAGACATGGCAACTAATCAGCTCATAGCTTTAATTTTTAAAGCTGAACAAGCTGAAAATAGAAGCTGATTGGTTGCCACACACAGCTCTTCTAAAATCTGACTGCACTAGTTTTGATTAATTCCCCTCACTGTGTTTTACATTTCTTACTCCTAACTACTGCATTGTAAGTACAGTCGATTCTTTGTTAGACTCCATGCACACTGGAATAAAAAACGTTGCTTCTGCATGACTTTTGTGTTCTGGCTGTAGAAGCAACTTAGTGTTATCCTCTGTGTCCATGCACACGAAGACGATTTCAGGCAGATTTTGAGCCTTGAACATTTAGAGGCAGGAAATAAAACCCTTCTGGTTCACGTTTCTGATTGGAGCTTACTGGCAGAAAAAAAACTAAAACTCTCCTTAACTCGTCTAAAACTTTGTACAAAAAATGCTCTGTGAGCGTTTTTTACTCCTAAGGGAACGGACGTTTTTGTTAATCCCAGTGTGAATGGAGTCTTAAAGGCAAAATTATTTTAATCTTTGTGCATTCTATGCATGAAGGTAAAAAACGTTCTGTGTGCAGCAGCCCCCCCAGCCCCACCTAATTCTTACCTGAGCCCCCTCTCGATCCAGCAATATCTAAAAGAACCTTGGCTGTCCGGAGACTCGCACTTCTGATTGGCTTTTGGCAGTAGCGGGAGCCACTGGCTCTCACTGCTGTCAATCACAGCCAGTGAGCCAATCAGAAGATGGAAGGTGCGGAGTCGGCTTGGGTGCCCAGTGCATCCCCCCACCAGCATTTCACTAATACTAAAAAATGGCCACTGCCCTCATCTATAACTGGATTTAGCAGCACGTAGTACATGAAAGTGTAAGTTGTGTACTGGGGTGGGCTCTCCAGAATACAGCGAAGTCACGAACGAGGAAAGCAACTTTGACACCAACTTTTGTGAAACAGTACTTTTCTTTTGCTGCAACAAGGTATTAAACCAAAACCCCAAAATGAACACAGAATAAGGTTACATACACCCAGCCGTAGCTGAGAACCCCTGTGCTACACAGCAAGATGCCCCCGGGTGGATACCGAGGCAATTTGCCGTAATTTGCCTATTGGAGGATACAACTAGGACTGTCCCTCCGTACCTGTTATTACCCTTATCAGAACGCGAATGATTGTGTATATGCTTAGTTTCGGGGTCATCTGCGGTACAGCACAGCAGCTTACAAACTTATCACTTCTATGCAATATTTACTCCCTCCCTTTTACATAACCAGTGTAGCGCCCCTTACTTTCAGTATGGGCACTACTCTAAAGTTAGTGGGTGAATGGGAGAGTTTTTTGGCTCCCATTCATAATTTGTCAAATTTCAGGCTGCTGTCTTCCAGAACTATCCTGTGGGTCAGACTGCGTTCCAGGGATGCGATCCCATCCCTGGGTGGCAGGTGGCGCTAGAGGGGTTCTGGCAAAGCCACTTTTCCCCAGCAGCCAATTAGAGGAGTTGGACCTCGCAGGGCATGCTGGGGAGGGGTATATTTGCGACTGACGCCATGATTCGGGGTGGCGTGGGCTCTCTTCTTTGCGGGGTCCAGGCTCGGGGTGCGGCATCCACCTTCAGGGTGTGCGCATCCACGGACCCCGCCGGCATGGCCCATCCGGCTGGAATCGCATTCTGCGCGGAGTTCCATCCTGATGTTGAGAGGGACTTCAGTGACTTACTGGGTCCCCAACATTATTGAGAGGATCCTAAACTGAGGGCTGAACGGTGGGGGATCGGCTCAGGGAGAACCCAAAAGCAGGTTTTCCGGGAGACTTAAATGAACCATCGGGGATCCGGTCACCAAGGTCTTGACAGGTACATGGCAGCTGTCAACCAGTGACCCTTTCATTGCATTTACTGGGAGGATTTACTCAATCCGTTTTGTTCATTTGAGTACTGAAGTACTAGGCCTGTGGCAGAGGCCCGAGCCAGGCCTGTGGCAGACGTCTGTTCCTCCCAGTAACCTAAAGTGACATTTCGGCTGCCAGGCTTGTGGCAGGAGTCTGTCCGGAGGCACTTCACCCACTCTGGCTGGAGTGGCGACGTTTGTTACATTGCTACTGAAAGCAGGCTTGCTTTCATCATCATCCAGGGCCTGATACCGCACTTGTTCTTCTGCTTCATCAACCTTTCCTATCCTACTACATGTTGATGTTGGCCATGTTGTGCCTTGGAATAAAGCATTTAAAAAAAAACATTGGATGACTGGACATTCGCTCACTACTACTCACTGCTACTACCCCTAGACATACTACAAGGTAACTTAATACGCCGGTGTGACGGTAATAGAGCATATCTCCGCCATCCTCTCCCTTCTTCTCCCATAAAAGAAATCACCCAATATTCCCCGACTTAGGAATATCCCTGGAATCGCCGAATCATCCACACATGAGCCATGGCTTCATACTGGATCTAAACAGGACACACTTTAATGGCAAAAACTCTGCAAATTTATACACAGTTACAAGCTTGTCATCAATCAAAGAACAATGAAATCTTCACCCCCTTTTCCACACACTGGGGGTTTCCATACAGAGGCATTTCGGCACCGCAAGGCTTGACACATCACATTCTTGAATTTGAATTCAATTAACCTTTAGAATACACAATCACAGATCTAAAAGACATTTAGTAATTATCTCCCAGAGAGAGAAGCCCCCAGGGGGTAATTACTACAATGAAGCAATCAGAACAACAATTAACATGAGTCAATTATCTAATCGGTTGGCTAGGTCGTCTCGTCTGTGACACGGCTATTCATCTGCAGAACACAATGGAAAGGTATTTCACAAGCCACTTAGCATTGAAAGGTCATTGTCCCGTACTGGCAGCATGGCAATCTGGTTTAAACAGGTTTTACAGATGCCTCTACAAAGGGGAAAGTAATCCAATTATCCAGGCTAGAGGCAGAACCCCATAACGCACAGACATTAACATTAGCAGGGAGAGGATTAGACTGAAGTATATAGGCAATTGTATAAAAGTCCTTCACAATGGCCCCCCCTTTTCTCCCTGCTCCGGCAACTCGGTTGGACCTTTCCTGGTCCAGTAGAGTTGACGGGTTCAGAGCTTCTAGTCCGAGGTTAACTCCGTTTGGCGTGACAATCCATCGGCATTCCCGTTTTGCTTGCCTGGGCGGTAATGAATCGTAAAGTCATAGGGCTGTAAGGCCAAGCTCCAGCGTAGCAAACGGCCGTTGTCCCCTGAAACCCGGTTAAGCCACACCAAGGGGTTGTGATCGGTGATGAGAGTGAAAGCCCGGCCATAAAGGTAAGGTGTGAGCTTTTTGAGGGCCCATCCGCCTTCCTGGTTTGAGGCCCTGGCCCATAATCGGACGGCAAGAGGCTCGCATTCAGTCCTCTCCAAAAGCCCCTGTCCCGGCTAGGCCTGTCACACATCTCCCCTTTTGGCAGGGGACTAACCCAGTAGGAGACACCAGATGGGTTGTCTCTGAATTCAGTCAGTAGTTCCAGTCCCCCGCTGCCGGTATCCATACAGTACCCCAAATCACTTGCTCCAAACCGAGCATTACTCACCCCGCCATCCTCTGCCTCTCTCAGGGAACACATCTGCCGCTGGGGAGAGGCCTGGACTAGCCCTTCTCCCTGGAGTACTTTCAGCCGCTGGAGAGATGACAGGGTGGCTGGGCTCAGTCCATCATGCTGTTGGGGATCTGGGCCAACTGGCCACCATTTATGGGTTATACCAGTGGAGACTGAAGTCTCATCCACTGGTGTGATGTGAAAATCCCCCAGTGCTTGCAAAGCAAAGCCGACATCCTCCTCTTTCAGTCCTGTACCATTTTCTGGGGTTGTGCCAGTGGAGACTGAAGTCCCATCCACTACCACAGGGACCCCTTCTTCTGTTAGGTGAAAGCAGAGGCCCGGGGCACTCTGCTCTGTTGCCAGCTCTTCCGCTGGGTTGCTCTGAGTGGAGACCACAGTCCCATCCACCGATATCCGCTCAAGCTGTAGTGGGGTGCAGCCGCCAGTAGTATCTTGTCCTGCTGCCAGGGATTCTGCTGGGAGTAAGAGCTTTACCACCTCAGCTGGTTGCTGGGGAGGGGGGCCAACCGCCCCGGCTCCCTGGAACTCCACAGTTGGTCCCGGTGCTGGGCAGAGATGGCTGGCAATCTGCCCTGTTGCCAGCACTTCTGCTGGGGATGCATAATCCATAACATCCTCTGAACAGTCCATACATTCTGTAATCTGTGGCTGGGGAGTGATCGCCATCTTCTCACCCTGAGCCTCCAAAACTGCCACAGGGGTGGGGCAGAGGTCTTGAACCCTCTGTCCGGTGACCAGCGCTTCAGCTGGGGAAGTTCCTTGTAACTCCACAAATACTGCTCTTGGGGCTGGGCAGAGCACAGTGAAGTGTGGCCCTGATACCAGCTCTTCTGCTGGAGGCCCATCAGGTTGTTCTTCCTCAGCAGAGAAGTCTATCAGATCCCCTGTCTCTGCAACTGGTGTCTGGGAATAGAGGTTCACCATCTCCTGTCTTTCATTTGGTGCTGCTTCTTTAGGCGTTGTCACCGATTGTCGTATTTCTGCAATTCTCAGCTCATGTTGCCGCTCTCGTTCTTTCTCATCAAAAGCTTTAAAAGCTCTAAACGGAATCTTCCTTGTGTCTGCTGTGCTGTACTCACTGTTTGGAGAATGTGCGGCTGCTTGTTGAACTGCTGCCAGTTTTAACTGTAGTTCTGCGTTTCTTATTTGTTTAGCCTCCTCCGCTACCAGGGTCATCACTTTCAGCACCACATCCGCCGTTGGGTTCGGACCGAACCATGCTAATTTCTCTCTTATTAGCTTGTTAGCTGGTGATTCCTCATCCTGAATCACTGGTGTCCCCATCTTCTGTACTGCAGGCCTTGCTGCAACCGAGTTCTCCTGGTCCAGCTCCATTTATTCTGCTATGATGACACGCTCGGTTTTGCTGCTAGCAATCCTTCCACAAACTTCCAGTAGTCCTTTCCGTGTATTTCTTTTAAGCAGGGTGTACCAGTCTTCCATTCACTGTTCCCAGTGTCTGCTTGGAATCCTGGTGTAAAGGAAGGTAGAAGGGAACATCCCGCTGCTGCCAACCAGTGTGACGGTAATAGAGCATATCTCCGCCATCCTCTCCCTTCTTCTCCCATAAAAGAAATCATCCCAATATTCCCCGACTAGGAATATCCCTGGAATCGCTGAATAATCCACACATTAGCCATGGCTTAATACTGGATCTAACAGGACACACTTTAATGAAAGTACACAGCACACTTTATACACAGTTACAAGCTTGTCATCAATCAAAGAACAATGAAATCTCCACCCCCTTTTCCACACACTGGGGGTTTCCATACAGAGGCATTTCGGCACCGCAAGCTTGACACATCACATTCTTGAATTTGAATTCAATTAACCTTTAGAATACACAATCACAGATCTAAACGACATTTAGTAATTATCTCCCAGAGAGAGAAGCCCCCAGGGGGTAATTACTACCATGAAGCAATCAGAACAACAATTAACATGAGTCAATTATCTAATCGGTTGGCTAGGTCGTCTCGTCTGTGACACGGCTATTCATCTGCAGAACACAATGGAAAGGTATTTCACAAGCCACTTAGCATTGAAAGGTCATTGTCCCGTACTGGCAGCATGGCAATCTGGTTTAAACAGGTTTTACAGATGCCTCTACAAAGGGGAAAGTAATCCAATTATCCAGGCTAGAGGCAGAACCCCATAACGCACAGACATTAACATTAGCAGGGAGAGGATTAGACTGAAGTATATAGGCAATTGTATAAAAGTCCTTCACAGCCGGTCCCAAAAAATAACCAGCGGATCCTGAATGGGGTAGCGCTACATGTGGGGGCTCGTCCGGGATTCGGCTGTTACTGTTGGCAACAGGAATCGTGAGTACCGAATTTATTAAAGAGCGAAAAGGTTTGCCACCCAGAGAGAATGCTGAACCAGTAGTAACTCCTCCCCTGACAGATATGCCTGATGTGCCCAGAACTTCTGAGTCCCTGGAGTGGTCATGGAACGTCTCAATCCAGCGGAGGTATCAGGATTTTCTTTGGGAGCAGACATCTTCAGCTCAGCTCCACCTCCTCTCAATAAGCAAAAGCTTGCAGTCTGTGTAGAAACAGCGGCCTCTTGTGGTCAAAACTCAGAATGACAATTATACACAAAGAGTGAACAATGGGATCTGCTTCACAATCTCACATGCCACCCCACTAGAAGTTGTCGTCCTCGGCAACTTTCCCCATATAAACTCACCCTGGGCATAGCGCTGTGGGGGCACACCAACATTGGGCCTTGTTGACCTTCTTAGAGAAAGGGACTCAAAAGTACTGGGGACATCAGGCATATCTGTCAGGGGAGGAGCTACTACTGGTTCAGCATTCTCTCTGGGTGGCAAACCTGCCTCAGCCGAGGCCTTGTTGGGTACCTGGGCAGAAAAAAACACCATTTCTCTTCCTCCTCCTCTGTACTCTGAACGTGAGAAGGCATCTCCTCCACACACACTGGTTCGTCAAAATTACAACGTCTTAACATATTACGGTGTAAGTTTCGTGAGGGTCCCCACTGGCTCTACCTCATAGACTGGAATGGCAGGGTCTACCCTCCCTTTCACCATGTATGGGACTGCCTCCCACCACCCATCCCGCTTGGTTTGAACTTCCCATCTTCCCAGATGGCCGCTTGGTTTTGACCATCACCCGATCACCCGGGGCATACCCATCCCTCTGCACTGGTCTCGGGTTGGGGTGTACCACTTGCCCTAGGCACTTCCCTACAACCTTGTGGATAGTTCTCAACCGGCGGCGGTGTTCTTGCACACATGCGGTGGTACTTCTTGGTGGTGGCTCCATCGGGTTGGGCATGTGAAGGTCTTCAATCTCCCGCCCGGCTCTCCCAAACATAAGCATATGGGGAGAGTATCCGGTGGTACTGTGTACCCTGTTGTTATAGGCCCACATTAGTTCAGGTAGGTATTTGGGCCACTGGGCCTTTTGGCTATCCTCCAGAGTCCACAGCATCTGGAGCAAGGTGCGGTTAAAGCGTTTGCATGCCCCGTTTCCTTGGGGATGATACAGGGTGGTGCGAGAGCATTCAATCCCATACAGCTGGTACAGTTCATACATTCGAGTACCCTGGAAACACGCTCCCTGGTTCGAATGTATTCTCTGTGGGCAACCGAGCACCTGAATAAAGTGTTTGCATGCCCCGTTTCCTTGGGGATGATACAGGGTGGTGCGAGAGCATTCAATCTCATACAGCTGGTAGAGTTCATACATTAGAGTACCCTGGAAACACGCTCCCTGGTTCGAATGTATTCTCTGTGGGCAACCGAGCACCTGAATAAAGTGTTTGCAGACCGCTTCAGCGGCTGACTCTGCTGTCTGGTCTCTGGTGGGTACAGCCACCGCATACTTGGTGAAGTGATCTGTCATGACTAGACAGTACGAGTGTCCCGAGGTAGAATATCCAATCTGCACATAATCATCAGAAGCTCCAGGGGTGCTGAGGTCCGGATGGTCTGGACAGGGGCCCGCTGTTCAGTACTAGGGTTGTCCCGATACCACTTTTTTAGGACCGAGTACAAGTACCGATACTTTTTTTCAAGTAGTCGCCGATACCGAATACCGATACTTTTTTTTAAATGTGTCCCCAAATGCAGCCGTGTCCCCCCACAAATGCAGCCATGTCCCCCCACGAATGCAGCCATATCCCCCACAAATGCAACCATGTCCCCCACAAATGCAGCCATGTCCCCCACATATGCAGCCATGTCCCCCACATATGCAGCCATGTCCCCAAACATATGCAGCCATGTCCCCCACAAATGCAGCCATGTCCCCCACAAATGCAGCCATGTCCCCCACAAATGCAGCCATGTCCCCCACATATGCAGCCATGTCCCCAAACATATGCAGCCATGTCCCCCACATATGCAGCCAAATCACCCATATATGCAGTCATGTCCCCCACAAATGCAGCCATGTCCCCCACAAATGCAGCCATGTCTCCCACATATGCAGCCATGTCTCCCACAAATGCAGCCATGTCTCCCACAAATGCAGCCATGTCTCCCACATATGCAGCCATGTCTCCCACATATGCAGTCATGTCCCCCACAAATGCAGCCATGTCCCCCACAAATGCAGCCATGTGGCCCACAAATGCAGCCATGTCTCCCACATATGCAGCCAAATCACCCATATATGCAGCCATGTCCCTCACAAATGCAGCCATGTCCCGCACAAATGCAGCCATGTCTCCCACATATGCAGCCAAATCACCCATATATGCAGCCATGTCCACCCTACCTAGCCACCGCCGCCGCCACCGCTGTCCGGGAACATCACAGCATTCATTTGAATAGCTGTAGTTTTCCCACCCGTATAGACACTCCCCCTTGCTCGGGATTGGACAGATCATGATCACCCATCCAATCCCGAGCAAGGGGGAGTGTCTATATGGGCGGGAACACTACAGCTATTCAAATGAAAGCTGTGATGTTCCCGCACAATGTTTAACCATGCAGCGGTGGGTTTCGATGCGGCGGCAGCGTTTGGCGGCGTTCGGCGGCAGCAGCGGGGGGGGGGGCAAAAGTATTCTATTCTGGTATCGGGGGTATTTGCGGGAGTACAAGTACTCCCGCAAATACTTGTTATCGGTCCCGATACTGATACTGGTATCGGGACAACCCTATTCAGTACTCTTACTCAACCCGCAGGGTCGACACTTAAGACATGCCTTGGCCACCATGTCAGCCAGATCTGGACAATATACCAGCCGTTGGAGCCACTTGAACGTTTTGTCGCTCCCGAAATGGGCTCCCCTTACATGGGTTTCCCTAGCGGCTTCCGGTCCCAATGACATGGGAATGACAATCTGTTGTCGGTACTGCAGCTCTGTCTGTAAGTACATGATCCGGCACAGGAGTCCTGGGTAATGGTCAACTTATCCCACTGTCTCACCAACTTTTTGCCCTCTGGAGTCAGTCTGGCTCACTCTTCTGACCGTGGCCAGATTTTAGCCCGAACCCATTTCTTCACTTTCCACAAGTCCGGGCAGCCATTCTGGATTCTCTCCCAATCGGCCAATGTCTTTCCCAGCACCAGGGACATGCCGGACGCCACCCCACTTGAATTTGCCACATCTTGGAACAAGACCAAAGTCAGGCGTTTCAGGGTTTTCCACCTCCTAGTAGGTACCCTGAGCCAACAACCCTACAGGGACTCGGGAGTGTGCATCAGCGTTGCTGTTCTCCCTACCCTACCGAAACTTGATGCGGTATTGGTACTTAGAAAAGCGAGCCATCCACCTCTGTTCAAGTGCACCAAGTTTGGCATTCTCCAGATGTGCTAACGGGTTGTTGTCCGTCATCACGGTCACCTCTGCACCTGTCAGGTACTCCGCAAATATTTCGGTCATGGCCCACACCAGCACCAGTAGTTCCAATTTAAAGGAGCTGTAGTTGATTGGGTTGCGCTCTGATTCCCTCAGAGATTGGCTGCCATAGGCAATGACCCTCTCACATCCATCCTGGACTTGGTATAACACGGCCCCCAGACCATGTAGACTTCCGTCAGTGTACAACAGGAATGGGGTGTCGAACTGTGCATAAGCTAGAATCGGGGCTCTGATCAGCTCCTCCTTCACTGCTTCAAAGGCCTCTTGCTGTCTGGATCCCCACTCGATGGGGTGATTCTTTGGGCCCCCCACAGTGCCCCTTAATAATTTGTTTAACGGGCCCATCAAACGATCAAATTTTGGTATGAACCTCCAGTAGTAACCAGCCAGTCCCACGAATGCCCGCACCTCTCTCAGTGTACGCGGTTGGGGCCAATTCTGGACGGCCTCTACCTTACTGGGGGGCAGCTTTACCCCCTCCTGGGTGACTACATGTCCCAAATACGCAATCTGTTGCTGAAACAGTTGGCACTTCTTGGGCTTGATCTTGAGCCTATGGTCTCTTAGCCGTCCTAGAACCTGACGCAGCTTCTGGAGGTGGTCTTCAATTGAGGCCCCAAACAATACTATGTCGTCCAGGTATATCAATACCGACTCGAAGTTGAGATCCCCCAGGCAATGTTCCATCAGCCGCTGGAATGTTCCTGTTACGTACCTGGTTACCAGAGTCTGATGCAGGGTAGCCTCTCGTACAGGTCTGGTTCGCGAGCCACTGAAGTGGGAACAGTGCACTCGGAGCACAGAGGGGTAGGAGTGCCGGGTGGTGATAAGTAGACGCAGGTGGATGAATACCTCTGGAGAGAAGATGCAGAGATGCTGAAGCGTAGGGTGAGTCAGCGACCCGCACGGATGCTGTGACTACAGCGGCACAAGCTGGTAAGCAGTATGGGTTTACTGGAACAGCAGGGTCGGACAAGCCCGGTCATAACAGGTGAGCATGCATGCAGATGGTTTGAAGAGTAGTCGTTTAAACAAGCAGGTGGATCTGGCAACAGAGGGATCAAGCAGGCGGGTAGTCAAACAGAGCCGGGTCGGGGTTGGAGAGGTTCGGGAAGTCAGACAAGCCGGGTTCAGAGTTCAATCAGGTTTCAGGCAGGAATAACAAACAAACAGGTCTCAGGTAGGATCCAGTCAGAACTGCAGATCAGGCAGCAATGATCTTTTAAAGTGTGTTTGGCGTCACAGCCGACTAACGTGCAGGCCCCCGTGCACGCGCACGTGGCGTGGACGCGCATGTACGAGCGCGGGACCCGTGACGGCGCGCCAATTGCCTGGAGGAAGCCTGCATGGAGGAGGAGGACTGCATGGAGGACGTCTGCGGAGGTGAAGATGGCAAAGAGGTGAGTCCCTGACAGTTCCTGGGGCATTGGACGGGCCGCATGGCATCCGATTGAACTCGTAGAGTCCCATAGGTAGAATGAAAGCAGTCTTCGCTTTATCCTTCTCAGCCATCGGTACCTGCCAATATCCACTGGCCAGGTCAAGAGTCGAGAAGAATTTTGCATGGCTTAGGGCTGGCGACTCCTCAATCCGCGGAAGTGGGTAAGTATCCCGGACGGTCTGAGCATTCAGCTTCCGATAATCGACGCAGAACTGGAGACTCCCATCTTTCTTCCGCACCAAGACTACTGGAGCAGCCCAAGGAATTTGACTCTCTTGGATCACCCGGTTTTCCAACATGCTGGCTACCATATCCTTCACCTCCTGGTACATTGTAGGTGGGATTTGCTGGTAACGTTCCCTGATTGGTGCCGCATCGCCAGTAGGGATTTTGTGTTCAATGGCGGAAGCACATCCGAAGTCCTCATCATGTCGCGAAAGTGCCTCTTGAAATTCCCAGAGGGTGTCTTCCAGCAACGTTTGTTGTCCAGGAGTCAGAGTCTTGCAGTCTACCCCCATTCGGTCCATGATCACTCGACCATTCCACTCCATCGTCGGGGCCTCCCTTTGTTGAACCTCTATAGCATAGATCCAGGCTGATCTCCTATCAGGCTGTAGCGTGAAATTCCGTCATCGAGAGACATCCCCTTCGGACACATAGACTTTGGCCAGCAGAGTGTTTCCGGGAATGGTCAGCTCGGTCTTCAACATTGAGGCAGCGTACAGGCACACACCTGTCTTTCACAATGGCAAGGGCCCGGGCTACCAGTGGGCGAGTCTGTGTTTCCTCTTGATAAGAGGGCTCAATCAGGACCTCCAGTCCATTCAGTCCATTCAGTCGTCATCCAGCCCCCACCGGCAGCATCAAGATTCACTCTTGTCGAGGTGGAATCTTCACCGGGATCCTCCGCGGCACTTTCACGTCTCCAATGGGCCGGCCGGACATGGTACTTTTTTGCAGACTACAGCTCCTCACCATCTGTTGTAAAACATTCTGGGTCAACCGGTGTGTGGTGGCCCATTGCCAATACTTCGGCCCTTCTTTGGCATAGAGTTGATGGTCTAGATCCCTCAGTACATTTATACCTAGGGTCACGTCCATTCCTTCCCGAGAAGGATGGTCCACCAGCACGACCTTCTTCTTGCCGATGTCTTGCCCAAACAGTCAAACCCGTATCTATACTATCCCTCGGACGTTCATCTCTCGGTTATCGGCAGCCGTCAGCCTGATAACGCTCCCATCTTCGGGCTCCATCATATGCCGGAAGTGCCTTTCGAAAAACTCCAGGGGCATAAGGGTGCACCCTGACCCTGTGTCAACTAAGCAGTGTACCTTCTGGCCTTCCAACTCGGCTTCCATAATGGGGCTGCTGGCATACAGGTCATGTTTCTCAAGCATAGGGCTTAGCTTCTGGTGTACCGCCGCAGTACACCCAGCTACTGTGGCAGTCGGAGGTTTAAGGCCGGCTTGGACTTCATCTGTTCTGGACACTCTCTGGCTATATGGCCGTACTGTCGACAAGCCCAACAGAGGGGTCCTCTTTTGATGTGCCCCCGCACCTAAGTTATCCTGGGTGGAGTGATGTGGTGTACTGGTGTCATTTCCGGGGGCTGGGGCGATCCTGACTTTATCTGGGACACTTCCAGCCGGAGTTCTTTCAATTCTGTCCGCAGGGCCTGGACCGTATCCTTTAAGGAATCAGAGTCTTTAGATGCAGACTGATGTCCCGTAGCATGGGTGCTACTCTCACCGTCACAGGCATGTGCTCTTCCTCTCTCTCCACGGCGGCTAGGTAGACACTGTCGGCCACCGTCCGGGTCATCTCTTGCAGCTTGTCCTGTAAGAACTTGTTGGAGAGCCCTACTATGAACTGATCTCTTAGTAGCCGGTCTACCCCCCAGAAGGCTCCCATGGCCTCTGGGTCCCGCTGCTGTATTTCATCGAGTGTCTCCTGTAGGGCATTAGAGTACTGCATCAGGGTCTCACCCTCTCTCTGTGGTCGGTTGAAGAAGTGGCTTTGCAGCTGCACTACTTTAGCACGGCCCCCTAGTGCTCTCTCCAGCAGGGAGAATATTTTCTCTAGGGTCTCCCTCTCAGATTCGGGCCTTACCATCACTGCCCGTCTGATGTCACCCTCTAGAGCTCCCAACGCAACCTCTGCCTGCAGCTCAAAGGTCAGTTTACACATTCTAACTGCACTCCACACCCTTTCAGTCCAGTCCTGCAACGTCATGTTTTGGCCGTCATACTTTGGCAGATGACATAGCAGCGTCCCTACGGGGATATATCCTACTGGAGCGGGCATGGCAGTGGGGGCAAGCTGGCCTTGCGCTAATTCAACCTGAGCTAGGTTCTGATCAGATGCCACTGGCGCCAGGGGAAGGTCTTCCGCTGCGTTCCCGTCCATAACGGTCGCTATATCCTGCCGACTATGCCAAGTTTGTAAGTTGTGTACCGGGGTGGGCTCTCCAGGATACAGCGAAGTCACGAACGAGGAAAGCAACTTTGACACCAACTTTTGTGACACAGTTCTTTTCTTTTATTGTAACAAGGTATTAAACCAAAACCCCAAAATGAACACAGAATAATGTTACATACACCCAGCCGTAGCTGAGAACCCCTGTGCTGCGCAGCAAGATGCCCCCGGGTGAATACCGAGGCAATTTGCCGTAATTTGCCTATTGGCAGACACAACTAGGACTATCTCACTGTACCTGTTATTACCCTTATCAGAACAGGAACGATTGTGTATATGCTTAGTTTCGGGGTCATCTGCGGTACAGCACAGCAGCTTACAAACTTATCACTTCTTTGCAATATTTACCCCCTCCCTTTTACATAACCGGTATGATAAGGTGTGTAAGTTTTACTTCCTTAATGAAGACACTAAACAGGTTTGTAGTTTGGAAGATTGCTCTCAGTACGCAATGTCTCTTTAAGTAGCAGAGTCCTTGTACTAATGGTAGCAACACTTTTGGCCTGATAGTCAGTCAGGGTCATTACAGCGTAACTACAGGCCTAATCTTTAGGCGCCAAACATCAGTGCGTGCACAATATTACTGACCCGGGTCTTGATCTGTAGCCGATGATGTCTTCCAACCGATTAATGAAAAGTTCTTTCAGCAACCATGTTGTACTGCAGGTGAGGTAGTTCTCAGTTTCTCAGCTCCTATAAGCCTTCCTGAAAAACGACCCCTTTTCCCTCCGGACAGGCTCTGTCCTGAACGGTGATTCTCAACTGCCGTTCCTGAAGCTCTAGGATGCACACACCCCCTGGATGCAAACAGATTCCATTTATACACAGTCCCACAAACAAGAAAAGGGCAACTCATGCAAAACAAAACCAAAGAAATTCCAAACTCAGCTACCGACCAGTCTGCAACTAACCAAGTTATCGTGTTTAACAGTATGCATTAAAAACAGGGATTTCGTTTTTACACATTTGCAGTACCCCAGTATTTTCTGTAGTTCTAACTCTAAATTTTGAGAGCCTCCACAATGGAAGCACATGCATTATAATGGATAGACAGAGGGAAGGTGAGCCTGGAGGAAGCCCATCCATCCTTAGAGGCACAGGGGTGGATATCCCATTAGAGCTCATTAGCAAAGCAGCTTTGGGCTACATTTGGGCATTGGGTTGCACTACCCAACGCAGTCACAATGCAAGAACAAGGCAATTTGCCTTATGCCATAAGGCTACAGTTGACACCAATCTGCAGCATCAGTGTGAATGCTAAAAAAAAATTGGACATGTTCTATTTGCGTGGTGCACATTCCATCATGCAGTAATGCTCTGCAATGTGCCGAGCATAAGAATTAGAAGTTGGATTAAAAAAAGAAGAGCAAAGCATGCTATGGTGTTAGGAGCCTTTAGGTCAGCTATCTAGTGAAGACCCTTAGGCCTCGTACACACGGTCGGACTTTTGAACATGCAAAAGTCTGCCCTAGTCCGTCGGAAGTCCAACGGAAAGATAGAGAACAGGTTCTCTTTCTTTGGTCCGTCGGACTTCCGATCAAAAAAGTCAGATGGATGTTACACACGGCCGGACATTCCGAGAAAAAAAAAGCCTGTCTGACTTTTTTTCTCAGAAAGTCCAACCGTGTGTACGAGGCATTACAGTTCGTGAGACTGTACAAAGCCTGGTACAAATAATACCACAAGGCTACTATAAATTATGGTTTAGCCTTCACAGGGTTCTAAACCCATTTTTTTTTTGGACTGAGCAGAGAATAGTTAGAAGCCTGTTAGTTCATTTTTCTTTTTGCTATTTTTCTTATGCCTTGTACACACGATCAGATATTCCGACCGTGTGTGGGCCCCATCAGACTTTTTTCGGAGTTTAGAAATAGAACATATTTTATTTTTTTCCTATGAAAAAAAATCCTATCAGAGTTCCGATTGTCTGTGTGGAACTCGGAGAAAACGGAGAAAAAAAACATGCATGCTCAGAATCAAGTCGACGCATGCTCGGAAGCATTACATTTCATTTTTCACGGCTCATCGTAGTGTTTTATGTCACCGTGTTTTGGACGGTCGGAATTTGGTCTGACAGTGTGTATGCAGAACAGCTTGAACGGAATTCTGACTAAACATTCCATCAGATTTTATCCCATCGGAAATTCTGATCGTGTGTACAGGGCACTTGTCCTTCCCAACAAAAAATGAGTGGTATGTTAATGTTATACACTGATCTTCACAGGTGTGGAGTATATTCTGCCATAAAAAAATTAAACCTACTTATTGTAATTTAAAAAAAGAATACATTTTGTTGTACATTGTGGTTAGGCATTGCTAAATTAACTCAAAATATATTCTCACTAGCAGTGGCGTAACCAGAGTTATGGGCGCCCGGGGCAGAATTTTTTTTTCGCCCCCCCCCCCCCCCCTTGTATAATCATCCACTCTGGTTATAAGGATCTGTAATGTATCCCTCTCAGGGCTTTCAGCATGTAAGGGGTAAATTATTGCAGGATTAACCATTTAACCCCTTACTGTAAGGGATTAACAGACTGACCCCCCCCCCACAACCACAGATCCCCCATCATAGACTGAACCCCCCCCACAATCACAGATCCCCCATCACAGACTGACCCCCTAAATAACAGACCTCTCATCACAGATGGATCCCCCCAATCACAGATAGACCCCCCACAATCACAGACCCCCTATTTAACAGACCTCAGACAGTAACCCCCACCATAGTGCAGACCTCAGACAGTAACCCCCAGTAGTGCAGACCTCAGACAGTAACCCCCACAATAGTGCAGACCTCAGACAGTAACCCCCACAATAGTGCAGACCTCAGACAGTAACCCCTATAATAGTGCAGACCTCAGACAGTAACCCCTATAATAGTGCAGACCTCAGACAGTATACCCCAGCATAGTGCAGACCTCAGACAGTAACCCCCATAATAGTGCAGACCTCAGACAGTAACCCCCATAATAGTGCAGACCTCAGACAGTAACCCCCATAATAGTGCAGACCTCAGACAGTAACCCCCATAATAGTGCAGACCTCAGACAGTAACCCCCATAATAGTGCAGACCTCAGACAGTAACCCCCAATATAGTGCAGACCTCAGACAGTAACCCCCAATAGTGCAGACCTCAGACATTAACCCCCAGTAGTGCAGACCTCAGACAGTTAACCCCCAGTATAGTGCAGACCTCAGACATTAACCCCCAATAGTGCAGACCTCAGACAGTTAACCCCCAATAGTGCAGACCTCAGACAGTAACCCCCATAATAGTGCAGACCTCAGACAGTAACCCCCAATAGTGCAGACATCAGACAGTAACCCCCAATAGTGCAGACATCAGACAGTAACCCCCAATAGTGCAGACCTCAGACATTAACCCCCAGTAGTGCAGACCTCAGACAGTAACCCCCAATAGTGCAGACCTCAGACAATAACCCCCAGTAGTGCAGACCTCAGACAATAACCCCCAGTAGTGCAGACCTTAGACAGTAACCCCCAGTAGTGCAGACCTCAGACCTCAGACAGCGGCGTGTGTGGTTTCCCTCAAGCGCGGGCTCCTCCTCCTCTGTGGGTGTGAACAGAGAGGAGGGCCGCCGCCGGGTGTACCAAGATGGCCGCCGCTCCGGAGCTAGGCCGAAGCCGGGGACTTTCCTAGGCCGAGGCTCTGGAGCGCTCCGCGGAGCCGGTGGATGGATTCGCCCCCCCCCCCCATTTTTCGCCCGGTGCGACAGCCCCCCCTGCCCCCCCCCCCCCCGCTACGCCAGTGCTCACTAGAAATATAATATATTTTCCCTAAAAAGAAACCTGTACTTTGCCTACTCAGGGCAAAGCAACAGGTTTGATATACAGTAATGCCCTTCTCCTCAGCAGTGCATATTTTCTTTTACTTCACTGCCCACCAGTCAAAAAAGTGACCCCAATTGTTGGGATCCAGTGATCTCATGTGAAGCTGGGGAGAGGACCTTTGCTCTGCTTAGGGCCTGCCCAGAGCAATTTGGAATTTAGCCAGGGTTTATTTTCAATGCCACAATGGGTAAAAGGAATAACAGGTGATTTAAGGCAAGGGAAGTGTAAGAAGCTGGAGGTGGCATTTAAGTGCCCCTGTCTCTTTGCCCTGCAGGTGGGCTGCAATATTGATATTGCTTTGGCTAAGCTATTAGCAGTTGGTGGGCACTCTGTTAAAAAACAAAACCTCACTGATCTGAAGTTTAGCCACAATACACCTGTGACTTACATCAACGTATCCTTCTTATTGTGAGTGATCCGTCTGTAATTATTCCACACTATGGTGCATCCAGTGTGAATCAGTATGAGTCATACTCTCAGCAGTACATATGTAGGAGGAAAAACCTTGGACAGTTGGTGGTGGGAGTTATAAAACTGTTACAGTATATGATGGATAACAAATACAAACTAGTAAATCATGACACAGCAAGTAAGGTAAAAAGAGATGAGAATTATATAGAATTTGCCTGCATTTTGTCCTGTGTGCCCCTAGATGGCAACATTGTTTTGGCGTACCATTGGAACGTATACATTTTTAACTATATGACTTACTCTCAATATGTAGACAGTTGAACTCGCCACACACCTAAAGGCTATACATAATGCAATATGTCGGTACCATTTCTATAAAATCTCATTTATATTTACCAAATATATCCATTGTAAGAGTCTACCAATCAATTTATAACCAGCCAGGCAGTAGACATGTGCATTCGTTTTCGTTAGAATGCATTTTCGTCCGAAAATCTGTTTTTTTTCGTTATCGTTTTAACAAAGATAACGAAAGCGCAAGAAACAAAAAACCCGAAAGATCCGACATTAAAAAATGCTTTATTTTCATTTTCGTTGCAGTAAAAATTCGATATAGAGAGATTCGACATTATAGGGAAAAGATTCGACATTATAGGGAAAAGATTTGACACTATAGAAATAATAGATTCGACATTACAGAGATTAGATTTCGATTTATGAGAAAATACATTCGACATTATTACTAGTCATACAACATTAGAATTCTTGTAGGCGGAATATTTGAACGTAAATGTACGATTTGACGTAAAGATTCGACGTTCCGTTGAATATTCTTTTGACCATTCGACAGAAACCAAGTATTATTGGATTTTCGGACGAAAGCTATTCCCCAACGAAAAACAAAATAAATCAAAACGATTTTCGGGAGTAACTAAATACATTTATTTTCCAAACGAAAACGAAAAAACTAGGGCTGTGCAAATTAACTTTTAATTAATCGATTAATCTTTAATTTTTTTGATCGATCAAAATCTTTTTGATCGATTAAAATTCTTTTGATTGGTACTCGCCTTTCAGCCGGCTTCTGGGCCTTCAGGGAGTTCCGTCGGAGATCCGTTAACATCACGGACAGCGGCGGAGCTTGCCATGTCCATCTTAAGGGCTCCTTTGCTGTGCCTTCATATCTGCATGCCAGCGGGACCTTACTATCTGCCACACACAAGGGCTGTTACACTTCCCTCTATCAACCTGGGATTCTACAGCCATCCACTGGGAGTTGTGATGGTTCCCTTCACGGGACCACTACATGCCAACGGACTGATGTTAACATCTTCTCATCTGGATTCAGCAGTGGTATCGTTGTACACATTTTTATACCAGTATCATACTTAGCTACATGTTTTTATGACTGCTTTTGGTACCGTTTGGTATTACTCGCACCATTTTTACAATTTATGTAGCTACATCGATTTTATCTCTAGTGCAATATTTATTTTGTTATCTACTTGAAGACTATAAGGCCTCGTACACACGAGCGGATATGTCCGCTGAAAACGGTCCGATGGACCGTTTCAGCAGACATCTCCGATCGTGTGTATGGGCTAGCGGACAGATTTGTCCACCCGACAGATTTCAAAGCATGCTTTGAAATCTATCGGGTGGGAATGTGTCCGCCCGACATGTCTGCTGGTTAGTACACTTACCAGCAGACATGTCGTCCCGCACCACCGCCGCCGAATGGATTCGGCGCATGCGCGGAAGTGTTTTACTTCCTGGTGCGGTGACGTGGCGGCGTCAACGTCAACGCCACGTCACCGCGCCGTCCGCCGGCGGGGAATTTGATCCGATGGTGTGTACACGCCATCGGACCAAACTCCAGATCGGACATATCCGATGGAAACGGTCCGCGGACCGTTTTCATCGGATATGTCCGATCGTGTGTACAAGGCCTAAAAGGTTTAATGCTATTCCCATCGAGCACTGCCTTTGTGTGTTTTTTTGTATCCTGCTATCCATTTTTTCAGTAGCTGCACTGGGAATCGGCCTGCAAGGAGCGCAGCTAAAAGTAGTTGGATCTGTATGTGCGTTATAATTAATCGAAATTAGTCGATTAATCGATTAAAAAAAAAACGATTAATCGAACACAAAAATTTTGATCAGTAACAGCCCTAGAAAAAACGAAACAAAATATTCCAGTCTGCACATGTCTACCAGGCAGGCCCTTGCACTCTATACTGTAGCTTTTGGATCCAGTGGCAGGTCGTCCATAAGGGGCCTCCCTACTCCATGCACCCAGCCCCTAATCTACATGCATTTCAATCTTTTTTGTTTTTTTTAAGCACATGATTAGAGCCTAAAGCCTCGATCACACGCACGGTTTTCTTGGCAAGAACCAGCAAGAAAACTGCTGGCAGAGCTTTCTTGCCGAGTATACCGTGCATGTGTACGAGGCTTTGTGGTTTCTCGCCAAGAAAACTGCCCAAAATCTCGACGAGAAAAATAGAGAACCCTTCTCTCTATTTTCTCGTTGTGATTCTCAGCAGTGTTTTCCTGTATACTTACCTGTCGCCGTGGAAACCCACGCATGCTCGAAACGACTTTGGCGCATGCATGGTAGCTTTCAAGGCATAGGTAGGGTGAAGCAAGATGGAGGCAACGGCAACGGCATCAAATGTGACGAGAGCATGCTCGTCTTAGACGATGACGTCACCTCGTTCGTGCTATTCAAAAGAACGGCGGTTCTTTTGAATAGAGTGTGTGTACACTCGGCCGGCAAGAGATTCTTGCCAAGAATCACGTCAGAATTTTTTTTTTTTTTTACCTGATGAGATTCTGGGACGTGTGTACAGGGCTTGATGCTCTAATTGGCTTTAAAAAATCGAGAGCACTGTGCCCTGAACCCGTTGTGTGACACCAGAAACTGGACCAGCAGTCAGGGAACCAGGTGAATCTAGGCAAGCTCCTAAGGTAAGACCTCTGATCGCTGCCTCCAGGAGTCAAGTCCTGGGGAAAAAAGTGTGGGAACTCCCACCTAAGATCCACTCCCCCACCAAAAGAAAAAAAATATAGACGCTCATATGCATAATTACTAAACCGCATGTTTTTTCGATCCACTGTACCTTAGTAATCCTTTATGTTACTGGCCGCTTCCCTGTATATGGATTCATCGGGTAGTGTGCGGGTATTCCGTCACTTCCTTTAAGCAAGTTCTTTCTAAATCCCACGATAACTAGCGGCAGACCTCCGCAATGTCTAATGGGAACAATAACCAAAGCTCCCAGGAGACATTGCAGCATCGAGGAAGTGACGGAATACCCGCACACTACCCGATGAATCCAAATACAGGAAGTGGCCAGTAACATAAAAGGATTACTAAGGTTCACCTTCTCCTGACAGTGACTCGAGCTGGGCATCGCCGCTTATTGAAGGATTGGCTCGGGCGGCTCGGCTGCTCTCGTCCTGCAAAGGGAACTGTGTTCCTGCTGTGAAAAAAGTGCAGGGACTCCGTCCCCAAGCGTTCCCGCAGGACTTGAGCCCTGGCTGCCTCCTTTCTGTCCACCTCCTGCAGGGCGAGTAAGGGTGGCAGGGATGTTTTCCGCTCCCCCAAATATTGAGCACCGGCTGCCACTGTTTGAATCTACAGGAGATTGTACAATGATATTGTAATCTATATGGTAAACATTTATGGGCTCTGTGAAATATAGACCAAAGAACAGTGTGAGATAGGCGCAAAAGTAATATACAGCCTACTGAAATGATTGTGCCCTTGAGCCTGGCAAGTCCAACTTGTTCTGCATATCACCCTTTCACTGTCTGTTCTTTCAAAGGGTTAAAGTGATTGTAATCAATCATCTTGTAAAACAACCCATTCAGTTTAAAATAGATGCAAAATTATAAGTAAGGACAGTTTCTGAAGCTGTCCCATTGAACCCTTAACCTCTTGCCGACCGCGCTATAGCAAAAATACTGCTACAGCGCGGTCGAGTTACTTTGACACAACGTCCCTGGGACGTCATCCTGCACTTCCACGATTGCGTCCCCTGGGACAGCGCATCACGGATCACGGTAAATTGCCGCTGATAGCGGCCGTTTACCACGTGATTGCGCCGTCAAATGACGGCGCGATCACTTGTAAACAAACCGGCGTCATTTGATGCCCCAGTACCCTGCAATACCCCAGTACTCTGCAGTACCCTAATACTCTGCAGTACCCTAATACTCTGCAGTACCCTAATACTCTGCAGTACCCCAATACTCTGCAGTACCCCAGTACCCTGCAGTACCCCAGTACTATGCAATACCCCAGTACTATGCAATACCCCAGTACCCTGCAGTACCCCAGTACCCTGCAGTACCCCAGTACCCTGCAGTACCCCAATACTCTGCAGTATCCCAATACTCTGCAGTATCCCAATACTCTGCAGTACCCCTATACTCTGCAGTACCCTGCGCGATACTCTGCAATATCCCAATACTCTGCAATACCTTGCACGATACTCTGCAATACCCCAATACTTTGCAATACCCTGCGCAATACCCCAATACTCTGCAATACCCCAATACCCTGCGCGATACTCTCCAATACTCTGCAATACCCCAATACTCTGCAATACCCTGCGCGATACTCTGCAATACCCCAATACTCTGCAATACCCTGCGCGATACTCTGCAATACCCCAATACTCTGCAATACCCTGCGCGATACTCTGCAATACCATGCGCGATACTCTGCAATACCCCAATACTCTGCAATACCCAAATAATCTGCAATACCCAAATAATCTGCAATACCCATTTTTTTAAAGCACCCCTGTCCCCGTGTGCTCGCACGCAGAAGTGGACACATACGTAAGTCCCGCCCACATATGAAAACGGTGTTCAAGCTACACATGTGAGGTATCTCTGCGAACGTTAGAGCGAGAGCAATCATTTTGGCCCTAGACCTTCTCTGTAACTAAAAACATGTAACCAATAAAAGTAATTAAAGTGTCGCCTATAGGGATTTTTAAGTAGCGAAGTTTGCCGCCATTCCATGAGTGTGCGCAATTTTGAAGGGTGACATGTTGGGTATCTATTTACTTGGCGTAACATCGTCTTTCACATTATGAAAAAAAATTGGGCTAACTTTACTGTTTTTTTTTTTTTAAGCACAAAACAGTTTTTTTTTTAAAAACACGCGTTCAAAAAATTTCTACGAAAATACCATGCGAGATAAAAAGTTGTAACCACCGCCATTGTATTCTCTAGGGTCTTTGCTAAAAAAGCATATATAATGTTTTGGGGTTCTATGTAATTTTCTAGCAAATAAATGATGATTTTTCCATGTAGGAGAGAAATGTCAGAATTGGTCTGGGTGCTCCAGAACGCCTGATGGCGTTCCCTGCATGTTGGGCCTCTGTATGTGGCCACGCTGTGTAAAAGTCTCACACATGGGGTATCGCCATACTCGGGAGGAATAGAAGAATGTGTTTTGGGGTGTAATTTGTGGTATGCATATGCTGTGTGTGAGAAATAACCTGCTAATATGACAGAAACAAGATTTTATAAAATCCAGAGGTGATCAAATACCACCAAAAGAAAGCTCTATTTGTGTGAAAAAAAGGACAAAAATTTCAAATGGGTACAATGTTGTATGACTGAGTAATTGTCATTCAAATTGTGAGAGCACCGAAAGCTGAAAATTGGTCTGGTTAGGAAGGGGGTTTAAGTGCCCAGTGGTCAAGTGGTTAAGGTAAGAATGGACTATCTCGGTACCAATAAACAAAATTAAACTTTAGGATAAAATATTAGTTTATTACATATAAAATCATGTATCACAACACAAAAAAATCTAATTGAAGAAAGATCAATACAGTACTCAGATACGTGTAGACTTCCAAACAGGTTATTGGTTATAGAATCTGTGATCAAATTTTATAACCAATAACCTGTTCGGAAGTCTACAAGTATCTAAATACTGTATTGATCTTCCTTCAATTCGATTTTTTTCGTGTTGTGATACATGATTTTATATGTAATAAACAAATATTTTATCTTAAAGTTTAAATTTGTATTGGTACCAAGATTCTTCCCTTGAGGGTTCAGTGGGACAGCTTCAGCAACTGTCCTTACTTCCCTTGTCATTTCGCAAATAATTAATTTTGGATGATGGCACCTTCTACCTCCTGTATTTCTATACATGTTTGTACTCGAGGCAAACTCGCCAAATTTCTATCAGTTTAAAATAGAAAAAAAAAGTCAAACCTCTGTTTTCAGCTGCATAAGAACTGGGGGGAGGAGAAACAACTCTACACTGAGCTTCCAAGTGAAAGGCTGTACTAGGGAGGTGTATCCGGACAAGTCTGATTAATGGAGGAGAGCAAGCTGAGTTTCCAGCATAGTAGGAGAACTGACCACGGCCGAGTATACGGTGCGTGTGTACGAGGCTTTGAGGTTTCTCGCCAAGAAAACTACCCAGAATCTAGATTAGAAAAATAGAGAACCCTTCTCTCTATTTTCTCGTTGTGATTCTCGGCAGTGTTTTCCTGTATACTTACCTGTCACCGTGGAAACCCATGCATGCTCAAAATGACTTTGGCGCATGCATGGTAGCTTCCAAGGCATAGGTAGAGTGAAGCAAGATGGCGGCGACGGCATCAAATGTGACGAGCGCATGCTCGTCGTAGTCGATGACGTCACCTCGTTCGTGCCATTCAAAAGAACGCGGTCGGCAAGAGAGGAAGGCCTCCCAGAAAAGTAGAGGCTGTTGTAGCCACGAGGATGATCCCACCTGAGCTATCCTGCCAGGAAGCTGTTAAAGTAGACAGACAATCATAGACAGCAGAGGCATTCCCTGATTTGCAGCCACACACACCCCTTGTATACATATGGCTGTGGGGCAGCTTTGGCAGCTTCCTGCTGGAACAACTCAAGCAGTGTTGCCAACTGCCCAAATTTTTACGGGCAGCCTGTAAAAACATGGCACTTTTTCCCCGCCCGTAAACGTCCGTAGCACAGAAAAAGTGGCAGTAAAAATGTCTGTGACCAGCTCAGCTTGAAACTGTGCATGCTCAATTCCCGGAGATGCCCGAGAGCCAACTGCCGAGATGAACCGATCTGTACCTCTGATAATTGCCTCTCCACCGCCTCTCAGCCAATTAGCATTACTGTAAAAAGCCCTTCTCCTGCAGCACACATTTGACAAGAAGATGCGGGCAGCCTAAAGTGTGGCTGTGCTGTATAGAGGCAGGTGGAAGTCTGCACTGCTCTGCTCCCTGCACTTTACATTACCAGGCATCACCCTCGCTTGTTCTCCTGGCCACACTGACAGAGGAGAGGCATGGCTGTGGGCTGCATGTTCTAGAGAGCCTGCTTCTCCTCTGTCAGGACCGGAGCGGCTGTGAGTCTTTACAGGCACTTTACAGGTGCTATTTTTAGCCCAAAAGCGCCTGAAAAACCCTGCAGTGTGAAAGGGGTCTAACTGTTAGGCCACGTACACACGACCAAATAGATCTGTTTCCAATCGGTCTGACAGACCGATTTGAACAGATCTGTCTGCTGGGCTGTTTTGGTTTGATCTCTGTACACACGATCAAACCAAAATCCCCGCCGGCAGACAGCGCGGTGATGTGTCAGTGACGTGGCGGTGACATTGACGCCGCCACGTCACCGCACCAGGAAGTAAAACACTTCCGCGCATCCGTCAAATCCATTAGACGCATGTGCGAGCAGATATGTCTGCTGGTTAGCGTACTAACCAGCAGACATGTCGGACGGACGGATTCCCAGCAGACAGATTTTAAAGCATGCTTTAAAATCTGTCGGCTGGCCAAATCTGTCTGTCCGCCCGTACACACGATCGAATCTGTCTGCTGAAACGGTCTGTCTAGATTTTATGTGATGAAGGGGAAAAAAAATAAAAAATTGGCCTAACATATCGGCTCAAAAAAATCAGCATCATATATCGGCCATTGGCAACCGCGATTTCTAAATATCGGCATCGGCCAGAGAAAAACCCATATCGGTCGACCTCTAGTATGTACCAACCTTTAGCCGGGTTTGGACTCATATCAGTTGATCCCTATTCCTAATGATCATACAATGCTTTAAAATTGTATAAATAATTGCTAATACATGTGGGTACATGTGTAGGAATTGCTATTTGCTAGCAGTTTTAGCAGCGCAATCTCGCTATCAAAAAGTGCCATTTTCTCCAAACCTAAAACTGCCTATGTAGTTTTTATGTTAATAATAAATAGGCTGCTTAGCCACCAAACATTGAGAAACTGCATCACAAACAATAATCCACATCTGTAGCAATAGCACATGCTTTATTAACAATGAATACTTCCCCTCTTTATAAACAAAATCATTACTTTCTGCAGTAGCAATAATAACATAATGTAATAGCGCTTCAGAGCACTGCGAGTGCTCATTAAATGGACTTGTTTCCACAGAAAATACATTTCTTCAAAGTAATTAAGCCTAACTTATTTCTTGGCCATGTTTCTACTTTAAGCACTGCCAAAGTGAAGTCATTTATATAATTAATACAGAATATTTGTGAACATTGCAAATTGTACTCTGTGTTGAACACAGTTCCGTCTTTATTCGAGATAGGGCTCCTTATTCTGAAAGCAGAACTAAATTTGCTCTGGGTCCTCAAAGCAATAGCCATTAAGTGCATGGTATGTGTGCACAATATATTTGCCCATTAGGCAGACTTACCCAATACTTTGGCCTCCACCAGCGCCAACAGGTCTGTCCGTGTTCATCCGATCCGCGGATGGAAGGAATAATAGTGTTTTCTTCCATCTGCAGAATCGGAGGAATGCAGAGGCGGGCGAGATCAGGTGTCTGCGGATGTTCATCCGCTGACACCCGCGATCTCATAGGGACCAATATATGTCCCTTTTTCATCCGCACACGGATGGATGAAAAAGCGGACATACGGTCCGCAAGTGTTAAAGGGGCCTATTCCCTAAAGCATTTTTTTGCCAATAGAAATGTACAGCTTCTACCAATAAAACTTCTACCTGCTGGCAATTTACTTACACTTTAAAGTGTTACTAAACCCACAACAGTAAAATCAGTCTGTATATGCAGTAAAGCATGCTGGTTATACTCACTGTGGAATCTAAGGGGTTAGTCATCTGCATTGTGTAAAAAGGCTGTTTGAACCTCTCCTCTGATCTTCTCCTTGCAGAGACCCCAAACCATCTCCTTGTAGTACAGAGCCTAGGGGACAAACTGCACATGCTCGGTTTAATGTGTATTACTCCAGAGTTTTTTTTTCTTCCTGGGAGAGTGCATGTGATCAACACAGGGCCAATCAGCACTGTCCAGACAAAGGGTCAAAGGGCCTGCATCTTCATAGCACAATCATGGGAGAATGAAAACCCCTGCTACAAGTTTTAACCAGACACGCATAGAACACTTATAGACACTTATAGAAGTCACAAGACTGCTCTAATTGCTGATGAGAAAAGGTATTTAGTAGTTTATATTTACTAAAATAATATTTCCATGTTCTGTGTACTGTGGGAGATCAGATATAGTGAATGCAGGGTCCTGGGTTTAGTAACTAATTCCACCTTAAAGTGAGAGCTGCTGAGCTGGAGGTGTGCCTCGGTGTGTCTGTGTAAATCCAGGAAGTGAACAGGCAGCAGCTTCAGCTGCCCACAGTTAAAATGGATGCAGCCAGACTCATTGGGGGGGGGGGGAGATTTCTGCAGCATATTTGGCAAGTACAGAATCACAGTATACATAAAATAATATGCAAGGTTGTTGGAAGGAAGCTTCAGAATGGCAAAGATGTTTTAATTACAAATTATGTGAGTAGACTGCAGTTCCTCTTTAAAAATACAGTCAAATATATGTTCCTTACACCTGTACTATATGGTAAAACTATGATGACCAAACTAGAGACATTGTAGTTAGATAGTTCTACCTCTGTTCTTGCCATTTTCACTGGGCCAATACCTGTTTTAGTTACCATTTGTACAACATCAGTAACAATATGTTTATCATATTATATACAATCTGCTATTTATGATCTTTTTCAACAAGATACACTCCTCTGACTTATGCTACTATAGCAGCTGTGTCAGCAACTATGTTATCCATTGTGCACACCTTCTAAAACCTAAAAAAAAAAAAAAAAAACGACAATCATTTTATAAAGATGTAGTGCTGTGTTGTAGATACAGTATATGTGAGATGAATTGTAGTAAAGTGCTGAAAACTTTTGTTTTTTTACTATTTTAAGTATTAAGTCTCAGGCCGACAAAGTTGTTAGCGGACCTCTAGCTGGGAGAAATGGATCTAAGATGGTGGGCCCAAAGACAGGCACACAAGTGAGTACAGATCTCACATTTTTATAAATATTTTATTATATCTTTTCATGTGACAACACTGAAGAAATTACACTTTGCTACAATGTAAAGTAGTGAGTGTAAAGCTTGTATAACAATGTTAATTTGCTGTCCCCTTAAAATAACTCACAGCCATTAATGTCTAAACCGCTGTCAACAAAAGTGAGTACACCCCTAAGTGAAAATGTCCAAATTGGGCCCAATTAGCCATTTTCCCTCCTTGGTGTCATGTGACTTGTTAGTGTTAAAAGGTCTCAGGTGTGAATGGGGAGCAGGTGTGTTAAATTTGGTGTTATCCCTCTCACTCTCTCATACTTGTCACCTGAAGTTCAACATGGCACCTCATGGCAAAGAACGCTGAGGATATGAAAAAAAAGAATTGGTGCTCTACATAAAGATGGCCTAGGCTATAAGAAGATTGTCAAGACCCTGAAACTGAGCTGCAGCACGGTGGCCAAGACCATACAGCGTTTTAACAGGACAGGTTCCACTCAGAACAGGCCTCGCCATGGTCAACCTAAGTAGTTGAGTGCATGTGCTCAACGTCATATCCAGGGGTTTATTTGGGTAATAGATGTATGAGTACTGCCAGCATTGCTGCAAAGGTTGAAGGGTGGGGGGTCAGCCTGTCAGTGCTCAGACCATACGGGGTGACCTGCAAGTGCCATGCTTGGCGCTGGCAGTTCACCCAGGTGTGTTAGAACAGCGAATGAATATTCACTTTTCTAACACTGAACCGCCTCTCCTCCAATCAGGTGCTCGGGTCTGTTACCTATCACCTGATTTTCTGAAATGACAGGCGCTGTGATTGGACGCCTATGAGGTGTCCAATCGCCTATAGGAGAGGACAACAGGAGAAGAGGAGGGGAGAAGACCAATGCCATGGAGGACACCGTCATCACCCGCTGCCCCACCGAGACAGGGTAAGTGCTGGCCAGACAGTGGGCGGGGGAATCACAGTGGCGGGATTCAATGGACACAGTGGCAGCATTTGATGGCACAGTGGCAGCATTTGATGGTACAGTGGCAGCATTTGATGGGCACAGTGGGAGCATTTGATGGGCACAGTGGCAGCGTTTGATGGGCACAGTGGCTGCAATTGATTTTTTTTCTGAATTTTTCAGTTTATTTGCGCCCCCCCATATATGTGTATGTGTTTACATGTATGTATGCACATTTTATGTATGCATGTTTAATCCTGATCCCCAATATGTGTACAATCAGAACTGATTTTTTTTCTTGCTTGTTCAAAGTATCAGGGGAAAAAAAAGCTTTTCCTCTGAAAAGCAATCCATCCTCAAATCGCTTTTCATAGGCATTTGACAGCCGGTAAGGAGGCAATATGTTGTCTCCTGACTGCCGGTTTTAACCCCTTAAATGCATCATCACTATGCTGCAACTGCGTGTAATGCACACAGTTGCAGAGCAGTTGAAGTGCAGCCCCATTCACCTAGGGGTATACTTCAAGGGTGCCCTGACAGAAAAAAGATTGAGAAACACTGAGTAACCGATCTCTCCTTTTTCCTCCTGCAGCCGCTGAATGCCTGTGGGAGGGAGAGGAGGAGAAGCAGGAGGAAATGGAGAAACCGGTTATATATGCAGCCATCCACTTGCGACCGGGCCCTGTTGCTCCGCCATCGGGTTCGGAGGACAGGGCCCTTCCGGGGGTCAGGGGGGCCCTTCATGGTTTCTTGCATCAAGGCCCTGAAATTTGAGCTGAAGATTTGGAGCTCTTTCTCCCTTGCTCATTCAAATTTCTCAAGTTGGGTGGCTTCCACTTTGTGAGACTGACTCAAGTGGCCAAAGTGAAGGTAAAATTACAGTAAACCCTCTGTTTTTCAAAACACTTTCTGCAACTGGTTTAATCACTTACTGAATATGCAGCTCCTTTGTCTTTGAATCCTTTTAATCCTTGCTATGTTCAAGCTTAACCTGATGCTGTGACTGCTAACCCAGGTTTCCTGTTTTAGGATGGCTCCCTTGCATGCAAAGACTAGAGGTGTGTCTCCCTAAAATGTGGGCATCAGTATTACAGTATTTTTTATATTGTATTAAATAACAGACTGGTTCCAGACTATACTGCCCACTGTTAACTCTTTCCTGTAAAGACCAGAAGTTCAGGGAAGCAGCACTTCACTGGTAGTACAAGAGTTATGCCACGTACACACGATCGGTTCGTCTGATGAAAGCGCTCTGATGGACCGTTTTCATCAGACGAACCGATCGTGTGGGGGCCCCATTGGTTTATTATTCATCGGTGAAAAAACTAGGAACTTGTTTTAAAATTATCTGAAGGTTAAAAAAACGATCGTCTGTGGGGAAATCCATCGGTTAAAAATCCATGCATGCTCAGAATCAAGTCAACGCATGCTCAGAAGCATTGATCTTCATTTTCTCAGCACATCGTTGTGTTTTACGTCACCGCGTTCTGACACAATCGTTTTTTTAACTGATGGTGTGTAGGCAAGACTGATGAAAGTCAGCTTCATCAGATGAACCGATCGTGTGTACAGGGCATTAAAGATTTATTATTGGCTAAGGGCTTAATACTACTTTAACCAACCAGTAAACGAAGAAAGCCGAAATCTGAGTATGGTGCCTTGATTTATTCTTGATTCAGGAGAGTTTCTAAGGCCTCATGCACACAGGTCTAATAAAATACTTTTATGTTTGCTGGATCTAGGAGCTGGCAGAAAAATCCAGCTGTGTGTATGGCATTTAAAAATGTGTATGCGCGTAAACCCATGGCTAGAATAATCATTTATTCAAGACTGCATTTACGCATTCCTTTATGCTTCTATGTGTGTTTACGCCCATATACATGTAAAACGCGCAAAAAGCGCAAATATACAAGTTTAGGCATTTTTTTTTTTATTCCCTGAAGGCAGCATGCGTTTAGAGGCATTAAAAAAAAGATTCCTTTGAGAGCTGTGTTTTTCATGACTGCTTAAGGCCTTACATACCAAAGAATTCATTGAAAACATAGAAAAGTATATATTTAATCCTGTTTTATGTGTGTTTACTGATCCTTATGATACATTATTTGTATTCTTTTCTCAGTTATTTATGGATGCTTATTTTGAACTCTTAGGCCGCGTACACACGAGGAGACATATCCGCTGAAACTGGTCCGCAGACCTGTTTCAGCGGACATGTTCAATTGTCTGCACCGCCTAGCGGACAGGTTTCTAAGCATGCTTAGAAACTTGTCCACTGGAAACCTGTCCGTCGGACATGTCCGATGGTTAGTACGCTCAACCTTTGGACCGAAATCCCGAGCATGCGTCGAATTGATTCGACACATGCGTGGAAGCATTGAACTTCCGTGTTTGAGCACGTCGGTGACTTCTACGTCACCGTGTTCTCTGTCCGCGGGGATTTTGGTCTGATGGTGTGTACACACATCAGACCAAAATATCCCTGGAGACATGTCCGATGAAAGCGGTCTGCGGACCGGTTTCATCGGACATGTCTCCTCGTGTGGACAGGGCCTCATTGGAGACTAGAAAAAGGCACATATGTATAAAAATATTTTTTTTATTGATCTGCGGTAAAAAATTTGACGCTGCAGGGCCAGGTTAAGAACATCATGGGTCTGGTGCTGAGGATTTTGGTGGGCCGTTTATAAATAATAAATAGATAAATATACAAACAGTTTTTTGTTATAACAAATTAAATTAAAGCGAGAGAGGAAGGATGAGAAAGAGAGAGAGAGAGAGATGGGGGATGAGAGAGGGGTTATGGGTAAGGGAGGGAGGATGAGAGAGAAAGGGGGGATGAGAGAGAGAGGATGCATGGGAATGACATCAATGCAGCCCAGCCAAGGCAAGTGACCGAAGGCACAGAGCCCAGAAGGAATATCGGGTGAAGATGGAAGTGCCCGGGACCCACCGGACTGATTACAGCCAGGCCCGCTGTTAGGAATCATGGTGCCCCGTACAGCCTACCTGATGCCCCCCCCCCCCACACACACACACACACATACACACCTGACGGTATTCTATACAATATTTTCACAAATAAATACATTATTAATGGACAAAAATGCCACCCCGATTCCCTCTCCTAGTACAAATCTCCCCTGCCTGCACAATTCCCCCAATCCCTCCTATTACTCCTGAATTCCCTCATCGGCTCCTGGTACACAATCACCCGCATTTCCCCTCCCAGCACAAATCTTCTTTCTTCAATCCCTCTCCTAGGACACATTCCCACAAACCCCTCCTCCTAGCACAACCCCCTCTTGGTTCAGGGGAAGGAGCTCATTGGTGGCTGGCCAGGTTCATTATCCCTCCATGTCTCTCACCCAGCAGTTAAAACCTGGCAGGAGGGAGAGGGGGAGAAACCTGGGTGAGAGACACTGAGGGCATTGTTTTCCACCAACCCTCCTGCTGTCTGGGCCCCTATGTGTCCCTGAGCCCCCTACAGGAGGGCTGGTGGTCCCCCCCTATGAGCGTCCCTGATCACAGCCCAGCAGTGGAGGGCTCAGTCTGACAATTTAAGTGTACCCTAATGTGATAATATGCTGTGCATATTTGTACACTATGGCATAACCTACCTCAGGGCCTCTTAAAAGTAGTAATGCTAGCAAAGTTTACTACCGCTTTATTATTACAGGATCCCAGGGGCCCGCTACTGACCCAGAGGCCCTTGGGCAGTGCCTAAGTGCATAGTTGCCAACATTTCAAAAATATTTTTAAGGGACAATTTTTTTACAAATATAGAGTAGCTGAGATCCCCTATGTTCCTCAATACATCAACAGTAGTAATCACAAAATTAAATAAGTACTAATAATGGGCAGAACAAATATGAGGACTGAGAAGATTTTCTTTAGTTGAACTAACAAAAGTGTGCCCATTCTAGAGCTGGAAACGTTAAGGATATCATCCTCTCATCTGCTGCTGCCAGAGTGTGTCAGCTTGTATTTAAACTGGCGGCTCTGTATGTAGCTTCTGACAGGCTGCGCAAGCATCCCCGTATCTCCGGAACCATAAATGATAGGAGCCCCATATTTTGACCAGTGGTGAGGTGGGTATGCAGCTACATACACAATGAGGTCTCTGTAAACCCCTAGAGCTACAATCCTCGAAGTCGATCTTTTTTTTTTGGTGATTTTTTTTTTCTTTTTGGGCAAATGGGCCTATCTTGAGGAAGGGGCCTGGAGCTACAGCTCCAACAGCCCCTATGTTAATCCGGCTCTGGTAACCTGTCTTGGTTGTCTTGGTATGCACAAAACCCTTGGTGGTGTCAATATACTGTATTTTGAATACTTTAAATAAAAATATATAATTATAAAAAGTCAGTTCTGATACTACCAAGAAATATTATTACATGTATTCATGACTTACAACAAGTGATATTGTTTGCGCTGTGGTGGTGATGCCTAAAGGGTGATGGGAAAGGGGAAGTGAAGTAGTAAACTAGGTGAATACAATAAGTGACAAAAATGTATAAATATATAGAAAAAATTCTATAAAACACAATGTGAACAAAGTAACAGTAAATAACAGTGACCGTGTCATCTATAAAGATGTGTGGTGGACATAATAGAATGCATGGTCAAACTCAGTCCTGCAGACAAAACCAAATAAAAGAAGAGAGTCCAACTTAATCATGCAACTCGGTGCAGCAAGTGAAATCTGGTGTGAAGTCAAAAGGAGATGTTCCAGCAGCCAAATGAGTGAAGGTGCAATGGAGGATTCCAAAACGTGCAGCCCACACCTCTAGTGATCCTATCAGCTTACCTCAAGGCTATCTGATATAGCCAGAAAGATAGGGCATCAAACTCTTGATGAATGGAAGCCTCAAATCCGATGGTGCATGGAAGGGGAAAGTACAAAAAAACAAACATAGAGTAGTCCTGTCACCACTGGAGGGATTCCTGCTAGCAATCAAAAGATGTGCACTTACACAGAGTGGTGAAAGGGGGTGCCTATCTCCACGAGCAGCGAGCTCGTCAGGTGCTGCTCTGCTGCCGCTGTTTGGCTAGATGTTGATCCGCCGATACTCAAACGATGGTGTTTGAAACAAAAATAGGAGGGCACATCGCATAATACCGCAAAATAAAGATTTAATAAACAAAGCACAAAATAAAAACTCACATAAAGTCAGCTGAGGCGGTCATACATCAACGAGCAGCGAGCTCGTCTGCCGTCCGTCAGGTGTAAAGGGTCCAGTGCTCCAATCCCGACGCGTATTCGTCACACCACGTGACTTCATCAGGGGATAGCACTTGGATACTGGTCTGAGTTTAAATAGGGTCTGCGGAATAGGACGCCCGGCGGCCATTTTCCCGAAGTCAGCATGCAATTCAGCTAAGGACAGCAAGCACTCCTCCTCGTACCGTCCCACCCAGGTGGCATCTAATCAGAGATGTCGTTAGGTCTCACAATGGGAGGCGTCCTGGTCTAGGCAGACCCGAATACAAACCAGACTCAGAATTAACATAATATATAAAAAAAAGGTGTGTAAAACGGAATGATAAAATATGGATGATTTAAACCACAAACACGCTCAGACACCCTCCATGGGATCCCAGCATGTCTAAATGGTAAACAGAGCCAAACTGAAAAATAGTAAAAATGCCTCTAATAGAGGGTTGTGGGGGAAAAAAAACCCAATGGACATCCTCATTGGGTGTAATGATGGATGGCAGGGATGATAGGAGATACAAAAAATAATACATAATAGTAAAATATGGGATAAAATATAAAAGGTAAAAAGTAAAAAATCTGTGAAATCAGATTAAGAATATACACATATATGCAAGTGACATACACATATATATATATGGATATATACACATAGAGGGGAGCACTCTCCCTCTGCTCAGGGAAAATTCTAACAGTCCTCTACTGATGTAGAAAAGTAGTATGTATCGAGTAAAAAAACCGAACAGAGCACTGTACACAGCTGCACCCGACACACGGCTAACAAAGACCTACATGGAATGGTAAAGGACAGATCATGGCTAGGGATGAATGGAGCTAGGGAATATAACCTGGAAAGTCAAGAGGAAGGGATCCTAGAAGTCACTCAGGAAGCAGTTAAGGTTGAACTCAATATTGAGTCCTTTGGGCCTGAGAGTATCCATACAAAAGATATATTTGGATTCGAGCTGGCTCAGGGACCTAACTTTGTGACCCCCTCGCCATGGTCTGGAATAAGGAACTATCCCCCAAAATTTAAGCTGTGATGGATCTTTCCGATGAACTTTGGCAAAGTGACGTGATACACTGTGGTTAGTGAACCCGCTTTCTATATTCTTAACGTGTTCTTTAATGCGGATTCGCAGAAGCCGCTTAGTACGGCCAATATATTGAAGGCCACAGCTGCATTCTAGGGCATAGACTGCACCCTCTGTGTTACATCCAATAAAGTCTCTTACTTCATATTGTGTGTCATTGCTATTAGACTTGAATGTAGTGACTTTAATATTTGGTCGTTTAGTATGTATGCAAGAGTAACATCTTTTACATCTTTAGCGGTTTTTTACTCGATACATACTACTTTTCTACATCAGTAGAGGACTGTTAGAATTTTCCCTGAGCAGAGGGAGAGTGCTCCCCTCTATGTGTATATAACCATATATATATGTGTATGTCACTTGCATATATGTGTATATTCTTAATCTGATTTCACAGATTTTTTACTTTTTACCTTTTATATTTTATCCCATATTTTACTATTATGTATTATTTTTTGTATCTCCTATCATCCCTGCCATCCATCATTACACCCAATGAGGATGTCCATTTGGGTTTTTTTCCCCCACAACCCTCTATTAGAGGCATTTTTACTATTTTTCAGTTTGGCTCTGTTTACCATTTAGACATGCTGGGATCCCATGGAGGGTGTCTGAGCGTGTTTGTGGTTTAAATCATCCATATTTTATCATTCCGTTTTACACACCATTTTTTTATATATTATGTTAATTCTGAGTCTGGTTTGTATTCGGGTCTGCCTAGACCAGGACGCCTCCCATTGTGAGACCTAACGACATCTCTGATTAGATGCCACCTGGGTGGGACGGTACGAGGAGGAGTGCTTGCTGTCCTTAGCTGAATTGCATGCTGACTTCGGGAAAATGGCCGCCGGGCGTCCTATTCCGCAGACCCTATTTAAACTCAGACCAGTATCCAAGTGCTATCCCCTGATGAAGTCACGTGGTGTGACGAATACGCGTCGGGATTGGAGCACTGGACCCTTTACACCTGACGGATGGTAGACGAGCTCGCTGCTCGTGGATGTATGACCGCCTCAGCTGACTTTATGTGAGTTTTTATTTTGTGCTTTGTTTATTAAATCTTTATTTTGCGGTATTATGCGATGTGCCCTCCTATTTTTGTTTCAAACACCATCGTTTGAGTATCGGCGGATCAACATCTAGCCAAACAGCGGCAGCAGAGCAGCACCTGACGAGCTCGCTGCTCGTGGAGATAGGCACCCCCTTTCACCACTCTGTGTAAGTGCACATCTTTTGATTGCTAGCAGGAATCCCTCCAGTGGTGACAGGACTACTCTATGTTTGTTTTTTTGTACTTTCCCCTTCCATGCACCATCGGATTTGAGGCTTCCATTCATCAAGAGTTTGATGCCCTATCTTTCTGGCTATATCAGATAGCCTTGAGGTAAGCTGATAGGATCACTAGAGGTGTGGGCTGCACGTTTTGGAATCCTCCATTGCACCTTCACTCATTTGGCTGCTGGAACATCTCCTTTTGACTTCACACCAGATTTCACTTGCTGCACCGAGTTGCATGATTAAGTTGGACTCTCTTCTTTTATTTGGTTTTGTCTGCAGGACTGAGTTTGACCATGCATTCTATTATGTCCACCACACATCTTTATAGATGACACGGTCACTGTTATTTACTGTTACTTTGTTCACATTTTGTTTTATAGAATTTTTTTCTATATATTTATACATTTTTGTCACTTATTGTATTCACCTAGTTTACTACTTCACTTCCCCTTTCCCATCACCCTTTAGGCATCACCACCACAGCGCAAACAATATCACTTGTTGTATACCTTTTATTGTCCATTTGGATAGACCTATTCTTTGTTTGCTGCAGTATACCTCCCGTGCCCCTTTCCCACGGCCCCTTTCCCACGGTCCAATCCCTTTTCACCCATTTCAGCGCAGGAGTTTCACCTATCACCATGTATTCATGACTGGTATACTGTAATTCTTGTGCTGAAACCTTTGGGATGCATTGTGTATTATGCCTATAAAATGACGCACTGACATGAAAATGAATTGTTATTATTTCACAGTTTTCTCCAGTGTCAGCCTCTATAAGTTGAACTCATGGTGCTTCTAGGTGAATACATGGAGTGTGTATGTTTATGTACTGACTGGGAATGCTAAACTCTTTATGAAAGTCATTTTCATTAAACGCGCTAGTATAATGTGGAGTTCAGGCATGGGGTCTTGCTTGGTATTCTGTAAAGTAAGGGAAGGCTTTATAGATAGAGCTTTTGTGAAGCGGTAAATTTAATGTTTTCAAATGAGTTCTGCACTTAGACTAAATTGCCTTTCAATGTGATTTGTGATCTTGGAGGAGACAAGAGCATCTGTTTCGCACTTGGTGTTTCTTCTACTGCTAATGATTGTTTTTTTTTTTCTGAACTATTCTGTTGTTGATTTTTGTTTTTCAGAGAAGCTGCTGAAATGTTGGAGATTTTTCCCTCAAATACACTGGAAGGTCATATCTTTATCGGCATAGTCCTTTGGGGGTGAAATTATAGCATACAATGTGAGTGTAGCAGTAGAGTAGTGTTGCTCACGAATATTCGCATTGCGAATATTCGCTACGAATATTGCATATTCGAGTATTCGCGAATAACTCGAATATTGCGGCGAATATTCGCTATGGCGAATATTCGTATTTTTTCAAATTTATTTTTAAAACAGATCACATCCTAGTGATCTCCATCGACGTCTAAAAGCATTGCAGGTATGATTAGAGAGAGACCCTGGGCCGAGTAGCTGATGCCATTCTTTTATGTTGCTGAAAATTCGCATTGCGAATTTTCGGCAACATAAAAGAATCGCATCAGCTACTCGGCCCTTCTTTTGCATCAGAGCCAATCAGAATAACTCGAATATTCGGCAAAAGGAATATTGCGCGATATTCCTTTTGCCGAATATTCGAGTTATTCTGATTGGCTCTGATGCAAAAGAAGGGCGGAGAAGATAATCGCGCAATATTCCTTTTGCCGAATATTCGAGTTATTCTGATTGGCTCTGATGCGCCCTTCTTTTGCATCAGAGCCAATCAGAATAACTTGAATATTCGGCAAACGGAA
Organism: Rana kukunoris; assembly: GCA_029574335.1. Taxonomy (NCBI): domain Eukaryota; kingdom Metazoa; phylum Chordata; class Amphibia; order Anura; family Ranidae; genus Rana; species Rana kukunoris. The sequence goes on along the minus strand of CM056051.1, from coordinate 269,153,826 downwards.
TATTGCGCGATTATCTTCTCCGCCCTTCTTTTGCATCAGAGCCAATCAGAATAACTTGAATATTCGGCAAACGGAATATTGCGCGATTATCTTCTCCGCCCTTCTTTTGCATCAGATCCAATCAGAATAACTCGAATATTCGGCAAAAGGAATATTGCGCGATTATCTTCTCCGCCCTTCTTTTCCCCCTTATTCTCCTTTCTTTTAAGTAGAGTTAGTGTAGAGTTAGTGTTTAGTGCATATTAGTTTAGTAATACAGGAAATGATCTCCGTTTATGAGAATTTCGCAATCATTTTCGCATTTTTTTTGGATAAAATATCACGAATATTCGATATTAGCGAATATTCGCGAAAATTCTTCTATATATTCGCGCAATATCGCGAAATCGAATATGGCGTATTCCGCTCAACACTACAGTAGAGGTCAGTTCCACAACTGGGGTCCAAATGGGGAAGTTATGTTTATTCTAGTCTCCCAACCATTGCCTAGATTCATGCAGGGCCGGACTGGGAGTAAAAACCAGCCCTGGAAAAAATGTCATACCAGCCCCATAGCATTATTATACCAGCCCAACAGCATTATTTTCTTGTTCATAAAATGGAAAATCGTGCATTTTAAAGCACAGTTTAAGAGTGTATTATTTATAGATAAGACCGATATGAAAGCACATAGGGCTAGGGATATATAACAGCAAATTACAGTTAAAAGTGGTAAAAGTGGAGCAATCTTCAAGGGGGACACCTCACATCAACTCCCCCTTACATCAATGACCCCCCCCCCCCCTCAGACTGGCCTGGCGGTGCTGTCACTGACCACCTCTCAGGTGCACTGTGCAGGGATCAGTCAGTCGGCTCCCGGTTGGTGGCTCTGGTTTTCCTATAGTCTCCTCTCCACAGTCCAGACAAGTCTGACTTCTCTCATGACCCCCATCCCAGCAGTGCTCCCACCTTTGACTCCTCTCCAGACTGCAGACATGATACAAAGCAAGAGATGGTCAGAGGTTTCAGATAGGATACAGGAGATGTCAGAGGCTGTGGACATGGTACAGGAGATGTCAGAGGCTGTTGGCATGGTACAGGAGATGGTCAGAGGCTGTTGGCATGGTACAGGAGATGGTCAGAGGCTGTTGGCATGGTACAGGAGATGGTCAGAGGCTGTTGGCATGGTACAGGAGATGGTCAGAGGCTGTTGGCATGGTACAGGAGATGGTCAGAGGCTGTTGGCATGGTACAGGAGATGGTCAGAGGCTGCTGGCATGGTACAGGAGATGGTCAGAGGCTGCGGACATGGTACAGGAGATGGTCAGAGGCTGCAGGCATGGTACAGGAGATGGTCAGAGGCTGCAGGCATGTTACAGGAGATGGTCAGAGGCTGTGGACATGATACAGGAGATGGTCAGAGGCTGTGGGCATGGTACAGGAGATGGTCAGAGGCTGTGGGCATGGTACAGGAGATGGTCAGAGGCTGTGGGCATGGTACAGGAGATGGTCAGAGGCTGTGGGCATGGTACAGGAGATGGTCAGAGGCTGTGGGCATGGTACAGGAGATGGTCAGAGGCTGTGGACATGGTACAGGAGATGGTCAGAGGCTGTGGACATGGTACAGGAGATGGTCAGAGGCTGTGGACATGGTACAGGAGATGGTCAGAGGCTGTGGGTATAGTACAGAAGATGTCAGAGGCTGTGGGCATGATACAGGAGATGTCAGAGGCAGCGGGCATGGTACAGGAGATGCCAGAGGCTTCAGGCATAATAAAGGAGATGTCAGAGGCTGTTGGCATGGTAAGGAGATGCCAGGGGCTGCAGCATGATACAGGAGATGTCAGAGGCTGTGGGCATGGTACAGGAGATGGTCAGAGGCTGTGGGCATGGTACAGGAGATGGTCAGAGGCTGTGGGCATGGTACAGGAGATGGTCAGAGGCTGTGGGCATGGTACAGGAGATGGTCAGAGGCTATGGGCATGGTACAGGAGATGGTCAGAGGCTGTGGACATGGTACAGGAGATGGTCAGAGGCTGTGGACATGGTACAGGAGATGGTCAGAGGCTGTGGGTATAGTACAGAAGATGTCAGAGGCTGCGGGCATGGTACAGGAGATGCCAGGGGCTGCAGGCATGGTGCAAGAGATGCCAGGGGCTGTGGGCATGGTACAGGAGGTGCCAGGGGCTGCGGGCATGATACAGGTGATGTCAGAGGCTGCGGGCATGGTACAGGAGATGCCAGGGGCTGCAGGCATGGTGCAAGAGATGCCAGGGGCTGTGGGCATGGTACAGGAGGTGCCAGGGGCTGCGGGCATGATACAGGTGATGTCAGAGGCTGCGGGCATGGTACAGGAGATGCCAGGGGCTGCGGGCATGGTACAGGAGGTGCCAGGGGCTGCGGGCATGGTACAGGAGGTGCCAGGGGCTGCGGGCATGGTACAGGAGGTGCCAGGGGCTGTGGGCATGGTACAGGAGGTGCCAGGGGCTGCGGGCATGGTACAGGAGATGCCAGGGGCTGCGGGCATGGTACAGGAGATGTCAGAGGCTGCGGGCATGGTACAGGAGATGTCAGTGGCTGCGGGCATGGTACAGGAGGTGCCAGGGGCTGCGGGCATGGTACAGGAGGTGCCAGGGGCTGCAGGCATGGTACAGGAGATTTCAGAGGCTGTGGGCATGGTACAGAAGATGTCAAGATGGCAGAGGCTGTGGGCATGATACAGGAGATGTCAGAGGCAGCGGGCATGGTACAGGAGATGCCAGAGGCTTCAGGCATAATAAAGGAGATGTCAGAGGCTGTTGGCATGGTAAGGAGATGCCAGGGGCTGCAGCATGATACAGGAGATGTCAGAGGCTGTGGGCATGGTACAGGAGGTTCCAGGGGCTGCGGGCATGGTACAGGAGGTGCCAGGGGCTGCGGGCATGGTACAGGAGGTGCCAGGGGCTGCGGGCATGGTACAGGAGATGGTCAGAGTCTGTGGACATGGTACAGGAGATGTCAGAGGCTGTGGGTATAGTACAGAAGATGTCAGAGGCTGCGGGCATGGTACAGGAGATGCCAGGGGCTGCAGGCATGGTGCAAGAGATGCCAGGGGCTGCAGGCATGGTACAGGAGGTGCCAGGGGCTGCAGGCATGGTACAGGAGGTGCCAGGGGCTGTGGGCATGGTACAGGAGGTGCCAGGGGCTGCGGGCATGATACAGGTGATGTCAGAGGCTGCGGGCATGGTACAGGAGATGCCAGGGGCTGCGGGCATGGTACAGGAGATGCCAGGGGCTGCGGGCATGGTACAGGAGGTGCCAGGGGCTGCGGGCATGGTACAGGAGGTGCCAGGGGCTGCGGGCATGGTACAGGAGGTGCCAGGGGCTGCGGGCATGGTACAGGAGGTGCCAGGGGCTGTGGGCATGGTACAGGAGGTGCCAGGGGCTGCGGGCATGGTACAGGAGATGCCAGGGGCTGCGGGCATGGTACAGGAGATGTCAGAGGCTGCGGGCATGGTACAGGAGATGTCAGTGGCTGCGGGCATGGTACAGGAGGTGCCAGGGGCTGCGGGCATGGTACAGGAGGTGCCAGGGGCTGCAGGCATGGTACAGGAGATTTCAGAGGCTGCGGGCATGGTACAGGAGATGCCAGGGGCTGCGGGCATGGTACAGGAGATGCCAGGGGCTGCGGGCATTGTACAGGAGGTGCCAGGGGCTGCAGGCATGGTACAGGAGATGTCAGAGGTTGTGGTCAGCAAACAAGGCCTACTAGCCTGTGCTATACATATACATAGGCTGGCAGAGCATGCTGGGGCTTGTAGTGCACCACACTAGGGAAACCCTAGTGGGCTGCTGTGATGGTTGAGGGACTATGGAAGTTAAAACACACTCTGTTCAGCCCCATCAATGACTGACCCACTGTGTGCTGCTTTCTTTTCAATCACTAAGAACCTTAAAGTTTCATTAGGAAGCAAGGATTTTAGCTGACCTGGAGAGCTGTGGATCCTCTGTGGACTGTTGCAGCATCCATAGTACAAGCTGGCTATCACTCCACTTCCACTATATACCTGCAGGCTGCTGGAGTTTCTCTTTGGGAAGCATGGAGGAGCTGCCGAGGATTGGAATGTGGGCGGGGACACGGGACACACACACGAGGGGGGTGAGAGCAGAAGATCCTGCTATCTGTATCTTTTTTTTCTCTCTGTCCGACGTCCGTGCAAATAGGAGGGGGGGCTGTCAGTGCGGGGTCCGAGCAGTGTTGTGACAGAGAACGTAATAGACACTGCTCATGACAGAAGCCAGCAACCCTGAAGCCACATTACTAGCTTCCCCCCCCCCCTCCTCGACAAGATTTTGTCTGCTGTTGGGGGGGGGGGGGGACTTTTCAATCAGCAGCGTGGCCAAAGTTTTCACACTCGCAGCTCGCAGACACACAGCGGGAGATGCCCGCTGACTCTGTGTGATGTGTAGTGGAGGAGGGAGCGGAGCACTGCGCTGCAGCCACAGCTTAGCCCAAAGCAGCCTCAGGGCAGGCAGCCTGCCGGGAGATTTCCCGGTGTCCCGGTTGGCCAGTCCGGCCCTGGATTCATGTTGCTTCGTCCTCCACTTTATCTCTAAATTATCCAATCCAAACACATCAATGTGGTTATTCTTATCTGCTGCTGTGTTTGACCCAGGGAAAATTACATTAGGGCAGTTTGGTTTTAATCCTGATGTATGACACATGGACCTGTAGCCTCTGAGTGCTGCAGAAAATTGTTATTATATCCAAAATTGAGAAGCTTTGGCATCCTCCAAACTTATCTCTAGCCAAACTCTGAACTTGCATTTATTTTTTACTTCAATAATCACCAGGCTGGGTGAATCCTGCCCTGAAGCCCACCTCTTTGTTCACATGAGCTGCAGGGGGGAAATGATCAATACCTGTTGCCCTAAAACCTGAATAAAACTTTCAGCATTGATGATGCCTTTCCAGATGTGTAAGCTGCCCATTCCATACATACAAATGTTCCTCCTAACAATCAGAGATGCGGGATTTGAACTGAAATGTGGCATGTCAGGGGGAAAGGAGTGCTTAACCACTTTAGCCCCGGACCATATTGCTGTCCAAAGACCAGAGCACTTTTTGTGATTCGGCACTGCGTCGCTTTAACTGACAATTGCGCGGTCGTGCGCAGTGGCTCCCAAACAAAATTGGCGTCCTTTTTTTCCCACAAATAGAGCTTTCTTTTGGTGGTATTTGATCATCTCTGCGGTTTTTATTTTTTGCGCTATAAACAAAAATAGAGTGACTATTTTGAAAAAAATGCAATATTTTTTACATTTTGCTATAATAAAAATCCCCAAAAAGATCTAAAAAAACTTTTTTTTTCCTCAGTTTAGGCCAATACGTATTCTTCTACATATTTTTCGTTAAAAAAAATCGCAATTAGCGTTTATTAATTGGTTTGCGCAAAATTTATAGCGTTTACAAAAAAGGGGGTCGTTTTATGGCATTTTTATTATTATTTTTTTTTACTAGTAATGGCGGCAATCAGCGTTTTTTTTTTCGGTACTGCGATATTATGGCGGACACATCGGACACTTTTGACACATTTTTGGGACCATTGGCATTTTTATAGCGATCAATGCTATAAAAATGCATTGTATTACTATAAAAATGCCATTGGCAGTGAAGGGGTTAACACTAGGGGGCGGGGAAGGGGTTAAGTGTGTTCCTGGGTGTGTTCTAACTGTATGGGGGGGTGGCCTCACTAGGGGATATCACTGATCTTCTGTCCATACATTGTATGGACAGAAGATCAGCGTTTCCCCTGCTGACAGGAACGAGAGGTATGTGTTTACACACATACCTCCCGTTTCCCGCTCTGTAACGAGCAATCACGGGTGCCCGGCGGTGATCGTACCCGCCGGGCACGCGCGCGGGACTCGGGGGACGCGCGCGCCCTACAAGCTGCTAAAGGGAAAACGTAGAGCTACGTGCTCCTGCGTAGCAGTGCCACCGTCCCGCAGTAATATGACGGCGGGCGGTCGGCAATTAGTTAAAGTGAAGGTTACACCTTTTGGTGGAACTCCGCTTTAAATACCACCAAAAGAAAGCTTTATTTGTGTGAAAAAAAGGACAAAAATGTTATATGGGTACAGTGTTGCATGACTGAGTAATTGTCATTTGAAATGTGAGAGCACTGAAAGCTAAAAACTTGGTCTGGGCAGGAAGATGGTTTAAGTGCCGAGTGGGCAAGAGGTTAAATAGTGTTTAAGAGTTTAGGAGCACTTCAATCTGTCAGATCACCTGTATTATGGGGGGTAATGTTATTGTGTGAGCATAACATGTTAATACTGCTCACCTAGACAATTATTCACATTACACAGGCTTAGTCCTTCAGCTGAAATGTTAGTGCTTAAGAAGGTAAAGAAGATCCTGATTGCTTTGGAAAGCATATTTGACAAAAAAACAGTCCACACACCTCCAGTTTATGATGTATTGAGCAGATATCAACCGAGAATACATCTTGCTTCTGGGTTAATTTAGTTTCCTAGCTAACGCTGTATACCTATGCAATCCATCCAAGAATTGCAATTCTAGACTACAGTAGTCTAAACCGTATTATGCTGAAAACAATACTTGTACTTGTTAATCAAACACTAAAGAAAAGCCTGATCATTTACCAAAATAAGTGAATATGTTGTCTTTTAATTACACATATGTTAACTGATATACATTTGCTTGTGTAAGGAAATAATTGTAAAGCTGTTTGAACTTTACTACAAGAGGTGTGAAAACTCCTATTTAGGATGAGAATGCCTGCTGTACTCTCTATTCTGAACACTAGGTGGCGCTCAAGAATTCTTTCCCTGCTGTTCTACATGTTCCTAAATGCCGCAATATCTTTTTGTATTGAGAGCTTGTTCAAATATCATGTATCTTTGTGTAACTTCGCTTTCATATTTCAGTAATCAATGCAACCAAAATATTGTCCTTATGTCTATTCATTATCTTGTATATCTGAAAGCACCCTTCTGTCAAAATCTGTTATACAGGTAACAAAACTGTGATTAAGCCCTGGTTCACACTGGGCTGCGGGAGTGAAATCGCGCGATTTCAGCTGATTTTGCACGATTTCACTCCCTCTGGCAGTCCCGATTTCAGCGCGATTTAGGAGACATTTGTGCAGAGTTCTGCACAGATGTCAATGTAAATCGCGTCCTGAAATCGCAAAAAGTAATACAGGAACTACTTTTTGAAATCGGTGCAGCGCCGCAGATGCGGTGTCGCACCGATTAGGACGGTGTCATTGCCGGCAATTGCCGCCGATTTGAGATGCGATTTCACATGTGAAATCGCACCTCAAATCGAACCAAATCGTACCCAGTGTGAACCTGGGCTGAGAGATTTAAGAGAGTGCTCCTAATCTCAGCTTGTTACCTGTATAGAAGACACCTGGGAGCCAGAAATCTTGCTGGTTGATAGGGGATGAAATACTTATTTCACTCATTAAAATGAAAATCAATGTATAACTTTTTTAAATGCATTTTTTTTCTGGATATTTTTGTTGTTATTCTGTCTCTAACGGTTAAAACAAACCTACCGTTAAAATTATAGACTGATCATTTCTTTGTCAGTGGGCAAACGTATAAAATCAACAGGGGGTAAAATACTTTTTTCCCTCACTGCATCATTAAACCCACATCATTAAAAACTATGAATAAATACTGTATTGTATGCTGTTCATACGCACCCAGTGACTATGGGGTTCGTTTTCTGTATTCTGCAAAAAAACTGGTTGATCCTGTCCATGTCCCTACTGCAGGTGGGGATTTTGCAGATCAGTGTTGGCAGCTTGTGCACATGCTCAGTTTGCAGTGTATTTTAAACTTGGGGTTTCCTCCCTATCACATCTGAGTAGCCCATGTGACTATAGAGTGACACACGTGGGCTTATACACAGTGGTAAATGACGACCCACTCCCTCCCTCCTCCATATCCACTTAACACAATGGGGGTGGGATAGCACATCTTGATTAATGGAGGCTTCACCTGCCTGTTAATCTAAGACACAGACTGGAGGGGCATGACAACCTGTGACTGGCAGAAATCCAACCACAAAATGTTATAGCCAAACAATAAAGATTTCGGCCCGGATTCAGAAACTATTTACATTGGCGTATCTCCAGATACGCCGCCGTAATTTCAAATGTGCGCTGTCGCATCTTTGCGCCGATTCACAAAGCGAGATACGCCAAAAAACATGGCTTCAGCCGTCCAACGTAACTTGCCTACGCCGGCGTATCGTGGGCGCATAGTTACGCTGGAGGCATTCGGCGTTCCCATTATAAATATGCAAATGAGTAAGATACGCCGATTCACGATCGTAGATGCGCCCAGCCGCTTTATATACGCGATTTGCATAAGGCTTATGTCCAAGGTAAAGTTACCCCTCATATAGCAGGCACAGCTAATGCAAAGGTATGGGCAAGGGAACGACACCGTCAAATTTTACGTTGCGTACGCCGTTTACCTAGTTCTACGTGAATAGGGCAGTGCGTAAGTGACCTTCATGTCGTAGGAATTGTGCCGACGTATCTTAGTGAGTATATGCAATGTGATTCTGAGCATGCGCGCGCATGCCCAGTTCGACCGGCCATTCATTTGCATGGGGTCACGCTTAATTTAAATAGATGACGCCCACCTCCTTCCTACTTTGAAGTAGGCGGGCTTACACTGGCCAATTTACGATACGCCACCGCAACTTACGGAGCAAGTGCTTTGTGAATACTGCACTTGCCTCTCTAAGTTGCGGCGGCGTAGCGTAAAGAAGATACGCTACGCCCGCACAAAGATACGCCAATGTATCTGAAACGCGGCCTTCATTTCCAATATACGGTATATTTGTATGAAAATTTAAAAACTGTTTATTGATATTAATTATTTATTTTACTCTGTTATCCAAAGACAGTTTTTTTATTTTAAACATGTGACCAGCAGTAGAGGACTAGAAGCTCCTCCTGGCACTGTTTCCCTGCAGACAGGCTGGGAAAGATCTGGTTCATGTGACAGCTGTATAGCGATTGGGAAAAGAGGTACTTAGATGTTTGTTTGTTTATTAGGATACTTACTGTGTCATCACCCATATATAGAAAAATAAATGATAATGTAAGTGAAACAGTTTGTGTGTTTAGTACCACTTTGAAAGATATACTACAGCGGTCAACAATCAAACATCAACGTATATTAGTACTGCAATATAATAGGTTGCAAACAGAGAAAGTTTAATGGTCCACCTCTTTCTTAAACTTGCACTGGTTAAGCCTATAAGTGACCATTGCAATAACAGTCAGCAATCAGTAGAACATATGCGCTAGACCTTCTGCTGGCCAGCTCACTGGGGCCCTAAACCTTGTATTAGGGCACTTGGGGTAGTGTCCCTTTAAAAGTTTAATGCATGTGGGCTGGGTTATCTGCGCATGGGGTAACACTCACAAGGAGCATGCTCATCAATACCCGGGACCAGGCGGAGACTGTAGTCATGTGAGAAGCGCCCCTGACTTAGAAATTAGCTTCCAGTGCATGCAGAAATAAAGTGTAGCGTTCCTCTGAAAAGGGACTTGTTCCATGTCACTGCACACTGTAACTTGTATGTTGCAGTAGGAGGGATGCTCTCAGCCTGATTGATCGAGCCTGGTTGATCGAGCAATGGGGGGGAGGGGGTATGTGCTCCAGAAAGGAGGTAAGTGTTGCAGCCTTTTGATTTTGTGCAAGAGAATCCACATCTCTTTGCCCAAGTTGGTGAGCTTGAGCTTTAATGTCAGTGTTGTCATGGGTTGTTTTCAGCTGAAAAAAGTTAGGAAAAGCTTTCCAAAGGACAAGAATCCTACAGAATTTGGGAAAGTATAAGAGCAGAACTATAAAAACAAAAACCTGAGTAAAATTAAGTTTACTTTAAAGTGGATGTAAACAATGTAGAGTATAAGATTTCCTATCATCTGTGCCCAGTCTTGCCACACAGAGTTAATCCAGCTCTGAGCAATCCTCTTTTATTGTTTAGTGAAATAAAACGGACTTATAGAGAAAAACCTTAGCCCGTCCGCCCCCTTGCTGTAAATGACAGGACATTTCACAGGTAAGGATACATGCTGGAGGCATCTATATCCTTATAGATCAGCACTATGGCAGTCGTTTAGAAAGCATGAGAGTGGGTTTACATCCACTTTAAAATAAAACACAGCCCTATTTCATTGACATACTCATTGGCTATTATAATGTCTTTATAGCACCATATTGAATATCTGTGCTGCTTCCAAAGTCTTCCAAAGCTAAGCAGAAACTGACTAGTATACTGAGGAGTGGACAGTAATCAGGAAAATCACATATTTAGTTCAAAAAGAAACAAGGAAAGTATGGCTGGAAGCTATCATTTAGTGACCTGTCATACATCGCTTTGCAGTTTTTCATGTTAAAAATAAATATATGCCAGTATAAGCTTTTTTGACTTGTCATTGGTGAATTTGGATGTCTGAATGCCTGAATGCATAAGTTCTTAAGACATTCTCCTGAGTAAGCATCCCATAGCCTTTATTTAGTACATGCAGTATGCCGTAAATTACAGTAAATAACAAAGAGCAACCATCGAAATTCAGCAAAAAGGATGAGGTTCAAGTATATTGCTATCATGGTCTCAAGGTGAATTAATAGGCAGATTCACCTGGGAGAATTTCTTTGAAAGAATAAGTTCATCTAAGGAACTTGTTACACCCGTATTTAAGGACAGTGGCACGGCTGTGTGGGGCACAGCCATGTCATTCATTCACAGCAATCTTTGAATTAGGAAACTACAATTCCCATCTGTCACCATGGCAGAAGGATTGTAGTTCTCAATGTACTTCAAGGACGCTGATGAGCACACTCATAGTCCATGCACATGTCCCGTAGCTTTCTAACAGAAAGCCTGTAAAGAGGTACGGACAGAAAGCTGCAGGATGAGCCCTGAACGGCTTTTGAATTGTGACAGCAAGTGTGTGGAGAGGATCCCCCACCCACTTTCACAATAAAGGATAAGGTTGGGGTGTGTGCAGTTGCTTACGTACAATGTAACACCCACTGTCGCTGGACCTTTTTGGATCTACTTCACACTGGGGTCATTACTGTCACCTACCCATTTGTGTTGGACTATATTCTCTTCTGATCTCCAACTGTTCATATGTTGGAGGCATTCACATATATGTTATCACATGTATCACCGATGTTGTAATTATTTTGTGCAGTTTATTAAGCACAGTGCACTCTAAATCCTAGCACGATTCCTTCTTTTTTACTATTTACCTATATGTTGTATAACATTTTTTGAGTTGCAGCTCACAACTTAGTTTAATTTATGGTATGCGCAATATTTTTTCTATGTCATATGCAGAGCTGCATGTCCTTCACATGAACAACCATATGGTCAGGGAGCACCTGTACTCTTTAACCCACCATTCCTACCCTGCATATGTTGGTTCTGTCAGACACTGAGGTGCTATGGGCACAACATCCTCCCCTGAACACCAATACAGCAACAGCCCTGGGTGGCTCCGGGGGCCTAGACAGCGCTAACTAGTGTGTATGTGCATTTTACACGTTTTTAGCTGCGCCACCATTGAACTCTATTAGAAAGCTTTCATAATAATCTGTGTTCTAAAGAAAGTTTAATGGCAGCACACCTAAAAAGGCTTGTAAAGTGTGCACGAAAAAACGCAACAAGAGGACCCCACCAATGGACAGCCAATTAGAAGTGTCCATGTCACTTAGGCAGTGTTGTGGTCACCTGAAAAAGGGCCTTCCTCCTCTAAGGCAAAAAAGATAGAAGACCAAGAACCATTGTGTCACATGGCCATGGATTTAGGTCTGCAAATAAGGAGTTTAAATTTAAGTTTAAGTTTAAAAAAATGTATGGTCAACCTGATTGGAAACAATGAACTCCCGACTCTGTACAGTAGACAGATGTAGGACAGAGCGGTGCTTTTTAATTATGACATGAAAGGTATTTTTTTTTTTTACTTGACAACATAATATTCAGGAAAATTACTAAAAGTCAGCTACTAAATCACATTATGGGCCAGATTCAGGTAGAGTTAGGCTGGCGGATCAATGGATCCGCCAGCCTAACTGTCACTTTAAGCTGGCGTTTTTGTTTTCTGTAACCAGAAAACAAGAAACGCCGGGTTGGAGTTCCGATGCGATTGGCGTAATTGAATTTCGCCATCGCATCGTTACTTCAACTTAAAAATGGCGCCGGGGGCGTTCCCGCCGATTTACGCTCAAAATATATGTTAATGAGCGGAAATCGGCAATTCACGAGCGAATTCGGGCGCGACGCAGTGACGTTACGACGTTTCCGGAAGCGATACGCGGCGCATAGATAAAAGCAGCCCCCTAGTGGAGTATCCTATGTTAGGTATAGGCGTCATCGCGTCGGAAAAAAAAATGGCGTCGCTTGCGTAAAAAGTTCCTGAATGGGAATGTGACGTCATTGACGTTCATTCACAGAATTTGGAGCATGCGCACGGGGATGCTTTGACACTCGACGCATGCGCAGTACGTTCGCCGCGGGATCGCGCTTAGTTTTAATAATACACGCCCTGTACCCGCCCAATTTGAATTCCGCCGGCTCATTTGCGATGCGCTGCCGCAACTTTAGGAGCAAGTGCTTCATGAATAACAGCACTTGCTCCTAAAATTTCGGCAGAGTAACGTAAATGAGAAGCGTTACTCTGGAGCAAAGATGCTCCCATCTACCTGAATCTGGCCCTATGTTGTATTTCCACCTTTGTAATGTGTCTCAGATGCATAACCCATAGCAACTGATTAGATTAGTTGCCCTCAGCAATTTCTAGTTCCTGTTTCTGTTTCTCATATGTATATCTAAAAGCAGAAAACGTAAGCTAAAAACAGAAAAAGTAATTTGCTAATTTTATGTTAAAACTGAATCATTAATTCACACTAATGTATGGTGGAAAGTCATCTGTGATCAGTATCACAACTGGCTGTGCTTGAATGCAAAGGCCCAGATTCACGTACATCTGCGCATTAGTGGACCGGCGTAGCGCACCGCCTTTACGTTAGACTTGCGCAATTTTGCCGCGTAATCACCCTATTCTCGTAGCTTTTGCGCAGCAAATTGCGCATGCGTAACGTTTTTTCAGAGGCGTAAGGCGGAGTAATACAAATTGGGAAGGACGTGGGCGTGTTACATTGAAATGAGCCGTGACCCAATGCAAATGAAGGGCCGGCCGGCTCGCGCATGCGCGCTTGAAGGAGACCATGGTCAGCTCCGCTGTGCGCATGCTCACAACTCGGGAGCGGCGCAATCAGTGAAATTGGAAATGGACTAGGGCAACTTTGTGAACTACATAAATAAACAGACACAAACGTACTTGCATTGCAAAAGTACATCCCTTTGTCCCTTCCCATTTAACCAAGTGCTTTTGTCCTGTTGTTCGTTGCGTTGTGTTTTGTAGTTGTCAGATTAGTGTTCTGTGTGATCAAGTGTTTGTTAGTAGATCTTTGAAAGTGTTTTTTGATAAGTGTTTGAGAGACTGTTTGTTTGATATATTTTTGTTTGTTTGTTTTCTTGCTGATTTTTTGCTGTTTGTTTTTGTGACTGTTTCTTGCTGAGTGCTTGGGTGATTTTTTGGGTGTTAGTTTTCTCTTTGTGTGTGTTCTTGCTTGATTGGTTGTGCTTGTTTTTGTGAGTGATTTTTGTTGACTGGGAGTGAGTTTTTTTTGGAAGTATGACAGAGAGAAAGCGAAAGCTCAATTTTACTGTGGGGGAAAAAAGAATTCTTGCCTGGGCCATTAGCGATTATGGGCGTTTCCTCCACGGCCCGGACAGTGCCAACACCACCCCGGCCAGGAGGAGGGAGATTTTGGACCTCATCACTGAGCAGGTCAATTCAGCGGGGAGGGGGAGACACGGACCCGGTCTGGGATTGACAAAAAAATTAATGACCTCCGGCGTCTGGTCAAACAGAAGCTGTCCAAAATGCATGCCCATGCCAGGGGCACAGGAGGGGGCCCACCATGCCGTATTAGGCTGACAGCGGAGGAGCGTGCGGTGGCCCTGACCTTTCATCGGCATGAAGTTGATGGCGTGCCCGGCTTTGACTCAAGTCCGGAGCCCGTGGTGCCAGGTAATTTTTTTTAATATCAGGTGTGTAGCATGTGTGGGGGAGGGGGTGAAAGGGAATATGTGGCAAGTGTGTGGATCCTCCAACCTGTGAATGTTTTGTGTCATCCACAGATGTGCAGGAGGGTGCAGGGCCATCTGGCCTGACCGCACCATCCCCAGGACAGCAGCCTGAGGCCCCCCCAACAAGGCCGGAGTCCGCGGAGGAGGTTCAAGAGGAGGAGGAGGAGAATCATGAGGAGGAGGAGTCCATGTCAGGCACTGGACTTTTGGTTTTTGAGGACTCTTCCCCTCTGGCTGGCAGCAGGCAGCCCTCCCTAAGGGGGAGCCCCCCCCCTCCTCCCCCAACATGGCTCCCCTCCCAAGGGCCTCCCCTTCTCCCCGGCCACAAGCATCAACTGGAGACAGGATTTCGTCCCAGAACACCAGTGGGTTGGCCGATCTCCTGCCGGCCACTCTGAGAAGGGACCAGGCCCTTCAGACCCGCCATCTGGGACAGGTCAGCCAGACATTGGTGCGGATGGAGGAGAGCCTGTACTCCATCAAGGATACGCTGGGGAACCTGGACTCCCACTCCCGGGCTTTCACAACCTGCCTAAATGACCTGCAGACTACATCAGCAGGCGTTGGGCAGGATGTGAGGGCCCTTACCCAGGCTATCCAGGCCAACACAGCAACACTTGGTGCTGCCCTGGACAGAATAGCCGTGGCCTTGGAGGGCAGGCCGCCAGGTGGGCAGAGATCAGGGGCTGCTCCTCCTTCCCCGGTTTTGCCCCTCCCCCATGAGTCTCCCCTGAGGAGCCGGGGCCGTGGCCGGGGGCGCCCCAGGCGTGGCTCACGTAAAGGGCAATACTTTTTTTTTTCCCCTTTTTTTGATTTTTTTTTGCTGGAAAATTTTTCATTTTGCTGGTCATTTTTTTTTTGGGTTGTGAATGCTGTTTGAATGTGGGGGTGACATTCCTGCCGGAAAAGGGGTGTCACCCTCAATTTTGGTGGAGAAGGGTTCCCCAGGACCAGGGAGAAGTGATCCCCGGGTCCGTGTGAATGGTGTATGAATGTACAGTGACATAATTGGAGCCTTGGCGTGGCGTTGCTGCTCACAAGTCCTGCATGTGGACTGGTGCCAATTCAATTTGATGTGGATGTGGGGTGTGTGTGCTAGGGACCACAGTGGTGTGCATGCATGCATTCTCATTGTGCCATGATTAATGTGTGTGTTTAACGTGCAAAGATGCCCAATGTGAGCTGTCTCCTGGCTGCTCTTCCCTCAGAAGACGGGGGACCCTCGGTTAGGGGGGGATTGTCTGGTTCAGGGGTCAGGTCATCACGTAGGTCAATCTGCAGGCCCTTTCTTTCTGCGAAGTTGTGCAGCACGCAACGTGCACCGATGATCTGGCACACGAAGTTTGGGGAATACAAGAGGGTACCCCCAGACTTATCCAGGCATCGGAAACGTGACTTCAGGAGGCCAAAGGTGCGCTCCACCACTGCTCGTGTTTGGGCATGTGCTTGATTGTATCTTTCCTCTCCTGGGGTTTGGGGGTTCCGGATAGGAGTCATGAGATGGGGTCCCAGTGGATATGCAGAGTCACCTGTAAGGGAAAAGACAGGAGGATGTTAGTCATGCATGTGCCCCTTGTGATGTGTGCATCATGGGAGGGGATAGTCATGCCTGCCACCCATGTCACTCACCAACCAGCCAGGTGTCCCCATACACGTTCTGATCGAATTCCATTCGGATGTGGCATTGATTGTATATGTAGCTGTCATGGCTGGACCCTGGGTGTTTGGCACGGACGTGCCATATGAGGCCTTGGGCATCGACTATCACCTGTACATTGATGGAATGCCAATGCTTCCGATTGCGGTACATGTGCTCTGTCTCCTGGGGGGGCTGGAGTGCCACATGTGTGCAATCAATGGCCCCCACAGTGCGTGGGAATGTGGCAATTCTGTAGAAATCTGTCATTGCCTTCAGCATCAGGTCCTCAGTGGTGGGCTTGATGATTTGGTTGGCCATGCATCTGAGGATTGCAGGGACAACCTGGTGCACACATCTGCTCATGGAGGATTGTGACATCCCAGCCACCACTCCACTTGTACGCTGAAAAGAGCCACTGGCAAGGAAATGGAGTGTTGCCATGACCTTGACCAGTGGCTGCACTGCATGTGAGCGTTGTGTTCGGCTGGTGATGTCCTCCTGCAGGGTTGTGGTTAATTCCAGGATGACATGAGGGGTGAATCTGAAGATGCGATACACCTCAGAATCACTCATGCCAAACAGGTCTATGCGGGTGCGGTATATCCTCTCCCGTGCCATCCTCCGTGCCATCCTCCGTGCCCTCATCCTTCTTTGTTCATCTAAAGTCAGTAGTACAGCTATGTGCGACGATGCCCCTGGCATGTTGGCATACAGATTGTTGTGCAACACGTGTGACTGCTGAGCTTCTCACTAACAGTGTTGCTTTATCTAACAAGTAGACTTTTTTTCTCTTTTTAGACCAGCTTTTATATGCTCTAATTTTAGACAGGACATTTTGCTGTTGCGCACACTGCGTCGCCTGCGCTGCCCCAACGTTCTTTTGTGGATGCCCGTAAGTCCCTCATTAGCATATTTGACTAGCAAATCAATGGTCTGTCTAGCGCAGTTTTGCGCGGACGGATGCGCCTGTCTAACGAAATTACGCCGGACCAAAAAAAGTAGATTTCTTGCGTATCTCGTTTTGGGGATGCCGTGCATTGAAACGCACGCGCACATTTTGACTTACGCACGTGCATCTCCTGTTGCGCAGGCGTAATCGCTCTGTGAATCTGGGCCAAAGTCTTTTGTGTGTAAAGGAGAAAACATACTTATTTACAAAATGTTATAACAGAAACAAAAGAAAAACTTATTTTTTTCAACATTTTCAGTCTTTTTTTTATTTATTAGCAATAAATAAAAACCACAGAGGTGATCAAATACCACCAAAAGAAAGCTCTATTTGTGGGAACAAAACTATACAAATTCTGTTTGGGACAGTGTAGCAAGACTGCGCACTTTTCATTTAAACAGCGACAGCGTTGAAAGCTGAAAATTGACTTGGGCATGAAGGGGGTGTAAGTGCCTAGTATTGAAGTGGTTAAATCATAATGATAACAGAAATCAACCAAATGGCCCTGATAAAAAGTTTACATACCCTGGAATGTAAACTTAATGTAAACAGGTTAAAATGGCTTTTTAAATCACAATTAGTGTCTGTGTATAATCAATGTCAATGAGTTTGTTAGCTCTCACATGGATGCACTAAGCAGGCTAGACATTGAGCCATAAGGATTCTGAAAAAAACTGTCAAAAGACCTGCGTAATAAGGCAATGAAACTTTACAAAGATGTAAAAAGATATAAAAAGATATCCAAAGCCTTAAATATGCCAGTCAGTACTGTTTAATCATAAGAAGTGGAAAATGTGGGGATCTCTTGATACCAAGCCAAGGTCAGGTAGATCAAGAAAGATTTCAGACACAACTGTCAGAAGAATTGATCAGGATACAAAAAAAAGAAAAAAAAAACACAGGTAACCACAGGAGAAATACAGGCTGCTCTCCAAAGACACCAAAATCACAATTTTTGCATAGAAATATAAGATATACAGCAATCTTTTTGCATATTTGGAAGAGGACAATTCCCCAAAGATGCCCAAAGGAAATTTTTAGGATTCAACAAATTGGGAAGGCCTAACATGGTAGAGAGAAGGGATCCTACTTCTTCTCAAAATCATTGAACCACTGGGCAGGACCAGAAACAATGTACAAACATACAGCTGTAGTTCGCAGACCCATCTTAAACAGTCTATCAGGGAGTAAGATGGGAATGGTGGAAAATGTAAAAGCTAAATAATTCTATAATTTGAAGAGATAATAGAGGTCCTCTAATAGATGTATTACAAAAACTCAGTCCAGTCTGAGTCAAGAAATATGTCCAATGCGACCCATCTAGTCTAAGCGGTGTGGAATATAGGGTTGGAGTCAGTCATAAGTGTGGAATATTATTCCAAAAATAATTTAGTATGATCAGTGTATCATAGTATTTTTCCAAAACAGTATAATGTAAATGGTTCTTTAGCTACTTTAGGCCACTTTTTGCGATACGGCACTGCGTTACAACGCCACCTAAGGTCTGTCCCCTACAGAACCTCAGGTGCAAGTGTTTTATTGGATGGGTAGGACAAGACTTCAGGAAGTGACCTGCCTGGCCACAATAAAGGCACAATCTCTCCCTCTTCCTAAAAGCCATCTCCTCCACAGAGAGACGTGTGAAACCCAACTGCATGTGTTCTACTTGACTGACAGACTCGGTACCAGGGGGCATGGGAGGTGAGAGAGGCAAGGTTGGGACTGCAAAGCTCAGAGACAAACGTACAGGAGGCTTTTGCAAGTGCTCCTTAAAGGTCGGTCTCTCTCGGAGTCTGGAGACAATGAGAATGGCAAACGTGATCAACTTCTCAATTACGAATAAAACTGAATCCAAAATAAATTATATCGCAAATAGAGAATGCCCGAATGCCTTTGGCATTATTCGTTGTTGCGTTAATGCGGCCTAATTCAAAAGCAAGTCAACTTGTTGTGATCCCAACCACACATCCAACAATAACACTCTCTTCTCTGCTCTGCTCTCTGCTCCTCCCTCACCGTGCTAAACTTCCTCTCAAAATGGTGTACAGGGGACGGAGGCTATAGCCGCATGTCAAAAACAACACTATTGTTAAGCCCCATACACTTGGTCAGACAATTTTAACAACAAACATAAAAACGATCGTTTTCCGATCGTTCTCAGAAAATTTGTTCGTTTTTAAACTGCATCAGAAAACCATTTTTGGGTTCAAAAGTCTGGCCAACTGATCTCCCTTCAGATGAAAATCCACAGAAAAGTTTTTTTTTTTTTTTTACTTATCTTTTATTTTAGTTTTCAAGAAAAAGAAACAATAGTATACAACATCTTATAGCTGATATACATACATTTACAAACCAAAATACCAATTCCTTATACTTCACCATATACCTAATATTGGTCTATACATTTATCCTTTCTATTCCCTTATTCTCTTAAATTACCCCCCTCTCCGCCCGCCCCCCACCCCCCCAAAAAAAAAAAAAAAAAAAAAGGGGAACCCACCCCCCCAAAGAGGAAAAATAAATAAATAAATTATATCAATCATAGGTTCTCTCCCTGCCACCTCTCCCCTCATTCCTCCACCATAAGTCTCCTCCCTTCCTCTGTTCTTGTAAAATGATTCCAATTTGACCAAGTTTCTTTATATTGCGTCCTCCTGTTATGAGCAGAAAGAACCAGGTCTTCCATTGCTCCTACCTCCTGGGTCCGATTAAGCCATCCCGCGACAGATGGGGGCCTTGGGTCCCTCCACCTCAAGGTAATACCCGCCCTTGCTGTATTAACCAGATGGCACACTACTGACTTCCTATACTTCTGCCCCGGAATCTGTGATAAGTGCAGCAAGAAGAAGGCAGGGTCATCTGGGATTCGATCTTCAATACATTTTTGGGAGATTCTCCGTACTTCTTCCCAATACTGTCTGACCTTTCGGCATGACCAAAACACATGTAAAAGCGTTCCTTGTTCCTCCTCACATCTCCAGCAGTTTTCCTCTACTTCGTTATTGAATTTATGTAGCCTTTCTGGGGTATAATACCACTGGGTGAGAAGCTTGTAGTTAGCTTCTTGGGTTTTCGAACATCTTGAGGTGTTAAGAGCCAGAGCAATTATTTGCTTATGCTGGTCTGGACTGAAACTTCTCCCCAGATCCCTCTCCCACTTACTAATGCTCGGCATCACATATTCTTCTGGGGGTGTGTTCAAAAACCCGTACATTTTGGATAACACTCCTGAGAGTGGCTCCACCCCACTACAGCTTCTCTCCAGTGGCGTCAATTGCCTTTGAAATTCCGTTGCATGGCCCAATGATCTCAGGAAATGGCTTACCTGCAGTGCTTGCCACATCCTAAGCTCAAATGGGCCACCAACCCTCATTAGCTCCCCTATGGAAGGCCACAAACCCGCTATCATGAAATCTGAGGCCTGGCTAAGGCCTTTCTCTCTAAACTTCCCAGCTGTGTCCCTCTCCATCCCTGGTGGGAAGTTGGGATTTCCTATTATAGGTAATAATGGTGATTTACCTGATGAAAATTTCTTGTTTCTGCATATTTTTGCTGAAAATCGTAAGGTAGTCCCTATTATAGGGTGTCTCCTAAGGTCCCCCGGGAGTGCTTCATAGCACCACGGTGCTCTATTCAAAGGAACCTGGCTGACATATTGCTCTATTTCAACCCAACGTTTACCCTCCCTATGTCTGCACCAGTCTACCAACCTTGTTAAATGTGCTGCTCTATAGTATTTAACTATATTTGGGACTGCCATCCCCCCGACAGCCTTTGGCATTCTCAACAGATCTCTTTTAATTCTGGCTCGCTTCCCTGCCCATATATACTTCATGAATAAGGCATTCACCTGTCGGAGAAAGACTGCTGGGATGGAGATTGGCAGGGCCTGGAACAAGTACAGCACCTTTGGTAGAATACACATTTTAACTATACTTCCCCTCCCAAACCACGAATGCATCCCGTGTCCCCATTTGTCTAGGAGTGCTCTTATTTCGTTATATAATGGGGGGAAATTCAATCTATAAGTGTTTTTTATGTCCGATGCAATATGTGTCCCCAGATATTTTAAGGCCTTTTCCCATTTAAATTTATAGTTCTTTTTTAGTACCTCTCCCATTGGGCCTGGGACCTCGATGCTCATTGCTTCTGATTTGGTGTTATTGATTTTCAGGTTAGATAGTCTTCCATACATCTCAATTTCTCTTATTAGGTTGGGTAATGAAACATGGGGGTTAGTCACTGAAAAGAGCAGGTCGTCAGCATATGCTGCCACCTTATGTGTCCACTCTCCCATCTGTAACCCCTGAATATCCGGGTTTTGCCGGATTTTATTTAATAGGGGTTCCAATGAGAGCGCGAACAGCAGTGGTGACAGGGGACATCCCTGTCTTGTTCCGTTCGAGATCTTAAAGGGACGTGATATTACACCGTTTACTCTTACTGAGGCCCGTGGGTTCGTGTAAACACTCATGATCCATCTGACCATCCGGTTTCCCAAACCCACCTGTCTCAGTACTTCTTCCAAAAACCGCCAATTCACCCTATCGAACGCCTTTTCGGCATCGGTGTTCAAAAATACACAGGGGATCTTTTTTTCTCCAGCCCAGTGCACCAGGTTAAGAGTTTTAATCGTGTTGTCCCTGGCCTCACGTCCAGGGACAAACCCTACCTGGTCTAGATCTACTAACTGTGTTATCCATGGTTGGAGTCTAGAGGCAATAATTTTTGAAAAAAGTTTTAAGTCCGCGTTTAACAATGAAATTGGCCTCTAGCTGCCGCATTCCGCCGGATCCTTCCCGTCTTTAGGAATCACGGTGATATGGGCTAAAAGTGCATCCGGAGGGAATGCCGCAGTACAGCCCAACTCATTGTAAAATTTTGACATCTGTCCTGTTAGAATCGTGGGGAATTCTTTATAGTAACTTATTGGGAAACCGTCAGGCCCTGGGGATTTCCCGGATTTTACCTTTTTAAGGGTTTCCTCAACCTCTACCGCGGTGATAGGACTCTCTAAACACTCCCGGGCTGGGGGTGGCAGTCTAGACATTCCTGCATCGGAGAGGTATTCTTTTATCCCCCCCTTTATATTGTCTGCTGGAGGCAGGTTATATAATGAGGAATAAAAATCCCAGAATATCTGGGCTTTCTCTTGGTTTTTTTACTAACTGTCCCCCTTTTCCTTTGATTTGCGGTACATAAGTTGCCCTGTTCTTTTCCTTCAGTTTCCCTGCCAGTAATTTACTGCATTTATCCCCCAGCTCATAATTCATCTTTTTACCTCTTTGTATAGTGGCTTTGGCTTTAAATCGCATAATCTCTGAGAACTGTCTTCTTAATTGACCTAATTCCCTTCCTACTGTAGGTAGTTGTATTTTTTTATGTTGGAGTTCCAGTCTTTGGATCTCCAGTAATATTTCCCTGATCTGTTTCTCCCGTTTCTTTTTTCAAGTATGATCCATGTTTTATCAAGATTCCCCTGATGACTGTCTTGTGTGCCTCCCACACCATTCCTGGATCACTTCCTGGCGTGTCATTGACCTGAAAGTATGCCTCAATCTCCTTTGCCACATCCTTTTTAACCTCTGGATTATGCAGCAAACTTTCATTCATCCGCCAGTATCTATCTTGAATGAATACTGCACTGGAGAGAGAGAGACACAGACTAATCGGGGCATGATCTGACCACGTTATGTTTCCAATTGTTATATCCTTAACTGCTGTAATCAAATAGTGGGGAATCAGGAAAAGATCAATTCGGGAGTATCTCTGGTGCGGGTTTGAGAAAAAGGTATAATCTTTTTCATCTGGGTGTAATATCCTCCAGGCGTCTACTAGCTGCTTATCGTGTAGTTTCCTTATTATCCCCCTTCTAGTATTCCCTGGGATTGATGATGTCCCCAAGGATGTGTCTAGTCTAGGATCAAGCGTGATGTTAAAGTCGCCCCCCAATATTAATTTACCCTCTGAAAAATCTCTTAGCTCTGTTAGGGCTCTTCTAATAAATACATCCGGATTAGTGTTTGGTACATACATAGTAGCCAGAGTCACTTTGACATCTCCTATATTCCCTTTCAGGAAAAGGAACCTACCATTGGGATCTAGATATTTATCTTGTAGCCTCCAGGCCACTCGGTTGGAGATCAGAATAGAAACTCCCTTAGACTTTGCCTCCTGATTCATCGCATGGTATACGCATGGGAAGAATCTATTCTGTAAAAATGGTAGGTCCCCTGCCCTGAAGTGGGTCTCTTGCACGTATGCTACGTCTGTCCCCCAATTCCTTAGGTCTTTCAGCATCATCCTGCGCTTTTCTGGAATATTTAATCCTTTGGCATTCAATTAAGTTACTTTTAATGCCTCCATCTCCAGATTCAGGTAGGAGTCTGGTAGATAGAAAAAACGGAGAGAGAGAGCTAGGAAAAAAACCCAAAAGAGAGAGAAAAAAAAAAACCGCAACCACCCCCCTCCCTCCCTTAATCTATCCCCCTCCCCCTTCTATGTCCCTAACGGGAAAAACAACACCCTGGACTGGATCCTTCCTCCAATCACCACCGTGGGTGTATGCCTACTATAGGGGAAGTAACAAGACTGGTCAGGTGGCTCCCACCCCGTCTCCTTCTACCCCCCCCCCCCCCGACTCCAGTTCAATCTCTGCCTCTCCCAGAGACTACTTGTTGTCTTCTCTCCCTCCTATTCACGCCCCCGTATAGGCCCACACATTTTTTTTTTCCCCTCACTACCCTTCTCCCTCTCACTTCTTCTCAGCTAATTTCCCCCCCTTATTCCCCTATCTCGGTCCCCATAGTCCCGAGCGGGACAGGGTAGGGAAAAAGTCCATCTAGGATTCCAATAGGGTCCAAGTGGTCAACTTTTATAGGAGTGAGAGAAGAAAACAACCAGTATAACTACTATAGAACCACCCACTGCAGAGTCCCCTTTCTTAAATGCCAGCCTATTCTGTGCTGAGATTACACACTCTGAGTACCTATTGTGCGCCAGCCTATTCTAGAGGAGGCAACTTTCAGCTCTACTTATGCTGCCTTCCCTATTACTTCATTCAGACCACCCTCAGCGCCCCCAAAGACAACCCTCCAAAGGTGCCCATGGTTTGAGGAGCCAGAGGTGGCAGACCTCGCTCCAATTTCCTCCTCTCCGAACCCACCCCCCCCCCACTGTATAGCTTAGCTAGATCAGTTCTTCCTAATTTACTGGCATGCAGGTGATTGTGCTATTTAAAGACGTTATCACAGGTATAGACACCCAGCAAGTACAATATTTAAAGGAATTTTTTTTTTTTTTTATTAAGCATCATTAAAATCACTGCTCCTGGAGCAGTGATTTTAATTAGGGTTGTCCCGATACCGATATCAGTATCGGTATCGGGACCGATACCGAGTATTTGCGGGAGTACTTGTACTCCCGCAAATACCCCCGATACCCAAATAGAATACTTCCCCCACCCCCCGCCGCCCCCGCCGCCAACGCCGCCAACGCCGCCGCCGTATATGCAAATCCGACTCCGCCGCCGTATACACAAAGCCGCCGCCGCCGCGAACATTATAGGCACATTTGAATAGCTGTTTTCCCGCTGCGTGTGTATAGACACTCCCCCTTGCTCGGATCTGTCCAATCCCGAGCAAGAGGGAGTGTCTTTAACATGCATGGCAGGGAAAAGAGCTATTAAAAGGTTCCTATAATGTTCGCGGCGGCGGCTTTGTATATACGGCGGCATCATCATCAGGTAGGGGGGGCATGGCTGCAATATGGGGGGGACATGGCTGCAATATGTGGGGGACATGGCTGTATATGGGGGACATGGCTGCAATATGTGGGGGACATGGCTGTATATGAGGGACATGGCTGCAATATGTGGGGGACATGGCTGCAATATGGGGGGGACATGGCTGCAATATGGGGGGGACATGGCTGCAATATGGGGGGGACATGGCTGTATATGGGGGACATGGCTGCAATATGTGGGGGACATGGATGTATGTGGGGGACATGGATGTATGTGGGGCACATGGCTGCAATATGGGGGGGACATGGCTGCGTATATGGGGGGGACATGGCTGCGTATATGGGGGGGACATGGCTGCATATATGGGGGACATGGCTGTATATGGGGGACATGGCTGCAATATGTGGGGGACATGGCTGCAATATGTGGGGGACATGGCTGCATTTGGGGACACGTTTAAAAAAAGTATCGGTATTCGGTATCGGCGACTACTTGAAAAAAAGTATCGGTACTTGTACTCGGTCCTAAAAAAGTGGTATCGGGACAACCCTAATTTTAACGATGCTTAAATAAAAAATAAATAAATAAAAAATTACTTTAAATATTGTACCTGCTGGGTGTCTATAATTTGCCTGTGAAAACGTCTTTGAGAACACGGGTCTTGCCGTGGAAAAATGTTTTAAAAACGGTCATTTTTTCAGGAGTTTTTAAAACTTTTTTCCATTGATACATATTCCCTGGGGCAAGACCCGGGTTCTCAAAGACGTTTTCCAACAATAACTTGAATAATTAGCTTTAAAATTAGCACTTTTGAATTCGAACGTTCGAGTCCCATAGACTTCAATGGGGTTCTAAATGTTCGCTCAAGCGGGCGGTCTGTTCGAACGTTCTGGTGCGAACCGAACGCGGGGGTGTTCGGATAATCCCTAGTGGTAACTAGCCTGGCTGACTTTCAGTTCTTGTGATCAAAAAGAAAAAGAGTTTGATGAATTATTTACTACACATAAACACACCTCCTTTCACAGGGCACACCAGCAGCTACAGAATAACACATCCACAGGTGTGAATGAGCCTTGCAAGAGAAACTGAAGAATGTGTACTGGAGTAGGAATACAGACAAAAGAACAATGTGCCTGTGCCAGAGGAAGAATCTCACTTGGGAAAGAACAATCTGTGTGCTGAAGGTGGAAACTGACTGGAGAAGGGCCAGTGTATGTGTGGAAGGTGTGATGTCATTTGAGAAGGACCAGAAAGAGGCAAATTTGCACAGTGCCAAAATTTAAGTACCGTATTTGCCGGTGTATAAGGTGATCGGGCGTATAAGACGACCCCCTAATTTTACAGCTTTTTTACGATTTTTTGGCTGTACTCACCGTATAAGACGACTCCCCTTCTGAGGCTTCTGACGCTTCATATTTTTTCCTTCTGGAGCCATATTTTTCTTCCTCCATGCTGGAGACAATCATGGCAAGCGATATATTCTATTAATGAATACAAAACCTGCTTGGATTGGCAGAGGCTGTAACATAATCAGACCACACCTTTCTGACTCTTAAAGCCAATCTGAGCAGGCTCTGTATTCATTTGAATACATCGCTCACTGGGATTGGCTAAGCGGTATATACTGTATGTAGCTGAAGCTACATAGAGTATTTCATGCACATCCAGCAGGCATCCGAGCAGCCGACCCGGCATTTAAGACGACCCCTGTTTTTTGGCCAGTTTTTTTAGTGTAAAAGGTAGTCTTATACGCCAGCAAATACAGTAAAACTTAGAAATTATGTAATATTTCAGATAAGATAGAAGATGAATGGCCTTAGTGACTGAAAGCATATATAGTGCAAATGTCAGCAGTTTGTATATACAGTAAAACCTTGAACTGCGAGCATAATTCGTTCGAGAAACATGCTTGTAATCCAAAGCACTTGTATATCAAAGTACATTTTCCCATAAGAAATAATGGAAACTCAAATGATTCGTTCCACAACCATTTATTCATAGGTCCTTCAGTTTATAGTCCATATAAAAAGATTATAGCAATGTGACCAGTTTATGTAACCATAAAATGTCCATGCATAAATGGAATCCTCCACAAGTGGATTACAAGCAAAATCCAGCAGGAGCTACAGAGTATAAAAGAGAAAAGAGGCGGCTCTAAGTGTAGCAATATGTTGCGTAATGTTGTACCTTCATTCAAATGTAACCATATATCTACACTTATAGGCACTTCTTTTCTCTTTTATACACAGTTGTGACATGACGCTACACTTAGGCCGCGTACACACGGGGAGACATGTCCGCTGAAACATGTCCGACGGACCGTTTCCAGTGGACATGTCTCCTCGGATTTTGGTCCGATGGCGTGTACACACCATCGGACGAAAATCCCCTCGGACTGAGGACGCGGTGACGTGGCGGTGACGTTGACGCTGCCACGTCACCATTCCAGGAAGTAAAATACTTTCACGGATGCGTCGAATCCATTCGACACATGCAGGAGATTAATGTCCGCTGGTTAGGCGTACTAACCAGCGGACATGTCCGACAGACAGGTTTCCAGAGGACAAATTTCAAAGCATGCTTTGAATTTTGTCCGCTGGAAAAACCTGTCCGCTAGGTCGTACACACGATCGGATATGTCCGCTGTATATCAAGTCAAAATGTATTATAAATTTTTGCTTGTCTTACAAAATGCTCTTAAACCAAGTTACTTTGAAACCAAGGTTTTACTGTACCCTAAGTAAGGTCTGCTGTGTATTGCCCCAGGGTAGGATTGCCAGTGCCACCTGTCCGGGATTCATCTGGGCCATCCAAGTTTGAAATCATGTGTCCAGGTTTCATTCTACCTGAAACCCAGACACATTATTTATACCAGACTGTGGCTCCCCGTGTAACTGAGATAGTCACACACAAATATATTGCCATCTGTTACTGCAATTTGGTCAAACCCACTGTTTGCTGCTACATGCACCGCATTACTACTCTCTTTGGAGCATGAAGAAAAAAAGCGGAAAAAAAAAAAGAATAGGACCAAAGAGTTATAAAAAACAAAGCGAAATAAACAAAACCAGACAAAATAATAAGGATAAAAAATAAATAAAATAAATCTTGCACTTTATATCTGGTTAATATTTTTTTTTTATAATAAAATTAAAATAATGATATTATTAATAAAAAATGTATTCAACACCTTATGTCAAGGATCCTCCTGCCATATTATAAAACACAGATATCGGAAAAGAATATGGAACCAATTGTATCTAAATTGTTTCTTCAGGGGCGTGGCTTGGCGCATGGAGGAGTAGGACGTGTGTGCTGAGAGCTCCCGCACACTCTGCCCGGAAAACGGCTGTAATCACCGCACGGACACACCAGACAGGTCGGTGATGGGTCGCAAGGGA
The DNA here is from genome assembly GCA_029574335.1 of Rana kukunoris. Classification (NCBI taxonomy): domain Eukaryota; kingdom Metazoa; phylum Chordata; class Amphibia; order Anura; family Ranidae; genus Rana; species Rana kukunoris. Next base: position 269,125,911 of record CM056051.1, on the reverse strand, counting down.
GGGGGAGACACTCACCATCACCCCGATCCGGGTCGAGACGGCGAGATCGACCGCTTCTTCCCTAAACTGCCCCCGGGACAGCGCGGCACCCCCTCGTCCAAGATGGCGACGGGCCGCTCCGCAGGCACACACGAGGCCTCGAGGGGGGCCTCATCCCAGCGTTCTTCCTCCGCCATGAGGACCAGACAGAGGGCAATCTCTCCCCCAGAGTCTGACGCGGGCTCGGTCCACTCAGGCAGTCGCTCCCCTGACTCCCGGCGCTCGTACTCTAGCTGGGACATGGAGGCCTACATCAGAGCCTTGCCCACCAAGCACGATTTTGAGGCCTATGTGCAGAGACTGGAGCGCTCCTACAAACAGGAGATCACAGAGCTGTGCAGGGATGTCACAAACAGGCTGGAAGAGGTGGAACACAGTGTGGAGGAAACAGTTTCTACCCTGCAGGCACATGATGCCATACTAAACGATCATACTGCACAGATCCAACAACTTATGCTGTCCCAAGATGAACAAGAAAATAGGGCCAGGCGCAATAATGTTCGCGGACTGCCTGAAACAGTGGAAACTAAAGATTTGGAAACAGTAGTCATCGCCATATTTAATGGACTGCTCCTGAAAGAAAAGGAAGCTGCTATAGAACTGGATCGGGTCCACAGGGCCCTGGGCCCTAAGAACCCCAACCTGAATTATCCTAGAGACGTGATATGCAGAGTTCACTTTTACGCTGTCAAGGACGCCATCATGCAGGCCGCACGCACCCAAGACTCCATCCTCTTTGAGGAGGCTCACATCCAATTGTTACCTGATGTTTCCAAGCTCACGCTGGACCTCCGCAGAGCCCTGAAGCCCCTCACAGGAGCCCTCCAGGCCAAGCAGATCAAATACCACTGGGGCTTTCCTTTCCAGTTATCGGCCTCTCATGATGGAAAATCTGCAGTCTTCCGTACCCTGGGTGACCTTCCAAAATTTCTGGGGACTTTTGAACTCCCGATGACATCTCTCCCTGACTGGCCATTGCATGCTGCCACCCCTGGATTTCAACCCTCTAAAGGATGGAAAAGGCAAAGCAAGAAAGCTAAACGCTCCAAACCTGAGGCCTCTGCGTCTACCTCTGCTGGCTGATGTGACTATGTTCATTTAAATCCACAGTGCCTTTTCACTTGCAGGTTTGGACCAGTGGCCACTTTTTCCCTGTTGGGACAGACAGATGTGACGGGACGCTATGCTGTGATTTTTCCCCTGGAAGCACTTTATTTACTTGTTTTTGGGCCCCTGCACGAGGTCCCCCTTGATGCGGAGTCCCTCACTTAACTTGAAGTTGCCAAATGTGCCCAGATTGGCCCTCACCCGTCTTACAGGTCTTTGCCTTGACCTTTCCCCGTCCCCCGTCCCCCCTGCATTTTGTCCTTTTCTCACTTTTTTTTTTTTGTGTGTTACCTACTCGCTGCCCAAAAAGTTTTATCGTGTGCATTGTAAATTCCTTTTTGTATGTTTTTCTTCTCTTTGGTCTTCTTGCTACATTGTTCTGGTGTGTCCACCTGTCTCGGTCGGGATGCCATGGGACGCTGACACCTGTAGTGCTGAGAGGGAGGTTACATCCCCGCTTGGCACGTATGCTCTTTTTGACCGCACAGTCCCATGGGGTCCCGCCTTGACATGTAATTTATATTTATCTTGCCGTTATACTTTGCTGTGCAATGCTCATCTGTGTTGTGTGCGGGGCTCTCCCCGTAAGTTGACCACGACCGCCACCTTAGGCCTTTCAGCTGCCTTTATGGCTACAGCTGAACTGTTGCTTGCAACGCTACTATAGTGGCCGCTTTGGCCCAACTTTTTTTCTGTCTTTTTTCTCTCCATGCTCTGTCCTCTCCACCCTCTACTCTTCTCCCTGCAACCACTCCTCCCCCCCTTCCCCTTCTCCGGAGGCGGTGCGCTCCTCACTGGTGGGTAAGTATCCTTTATTGCTACAACACCCCAATGGCTAGTCCCAACTGCTTGTCGGTCTCGTCCCTGAATTGTAGGGGATTTAACACCCCTGAGAAACGGAGACAAATTGTGTTCCACTTTCATAAACTCCGTACTCAAATTCTCCTCCTTCAGGAAACCCACTTCAGGTCAGACTCTGTCCCACAGCTCCCTTACAAAAACTACCGTACCTGGTATCATAGTACAAATCCGCTTGCTAAATCGAAAGGGGTCTCCATTGCATTCCATACTTCTTTTACTCCAACTGTTCTAGACTCTTATGTAGACCCTGCTGGGAGGTTTATTTTTCTTAAACTGTCTTACAAAAATGTGATTTATACAGTAGTTAACGTATATTCTCCCAACCAGGACCAGCTGCAGTTCTTCTCCTCCGTGACCTCCCGCTTACGGAAGTTCGGCACGACTAACATGATCCTGGGTGGTGACTTTAATGTGGCCCTGGTTCCTCGCCTAGACACGTCAACCGGTAAGTCCTCACACTCCTTTGCTAGCCTGACCAAGCTACACTCCATCCTCACAGACCTCTCCCTAGTAGATGTATGGAGAGTCTTAAACCCCACGGATAGGAACTATACATACTACTCCCCCGCACACTCCTCCTACAGCAGACTGGACTACATACTAATTTCTCAATCCCTATTGGACCTCTCCCCTACTGCGTCTATGGGTCTCACACTGTGGTCGGATCACGCTCCCATACATATCACTTTGGGTAGGATTCCTTCACACAAGCCTAGGTCCTCCTGGAGACTTAATGATAACTTGCTCTCGGACCCTGCGGTCACTGCAGACGTCATCCAATCCATCTCTCATTTTGTCTCCGACCATGCCCGAGACGACACAAACCCGCTCACTAAATGGGAGGCCCTTAAATGCGTCCTCAGGGGCAAGCTTATCCAACATGGGTCCAGGCTCAAAAAAGCTAGATCGGCCGACGTTACACGTCTTCTTGCCACTATCGCATCCCTTGAGGACTCCCATAAGCGCTCGCCAGACTCGGCCATACTGATTGATCTGGCCAATGCCAGGAGGGACCTCTTACAGATCTTTGCTGAACGCTCCTTGGTGGCTAGGGATAAGGGGCGCTTTACGCACTATGCCCAGGCAAACAAATGCGGTCGGCTGCTGGTGAACACCCTTCAACCCCGTGCGACAAGGAAACACATCCCCTTGATTATTTCCCCTAGCAAGGGCAAGTTGCAGACTAACTCCGCTATTGCGGAAGAGTTCCGCCAATACTACGCGACCCTCTATGATCTCCCTGCTCAAGTGCCCATGTCTCCCATGCACTCTTTAGACTCCCCTGGGGCCTTGTCCTCCTATATCAGGGACACAGCCCTCCCGACTATCCCCGTCTCCTCGGTTGAGGAGTTAGAAGCCCCCCTCGCGACGGAAGACTTCCTCCTCGCAATTAAAAAACTCAAAAATGGCAAGAGTCCCGGTTCTGATGGGTTTACCCCACGTTTTTATAAAACATTTTCTCCTCAACTGGCCCCTCTCCTGGCGAAGGCTTTCAACGCCTTGGATGACGGCGTCTCCCCATCCTCCGCTTTCCTCTTGGCTCAGATAGCAGTCCTCCCTAAACCCGGTAAAGTCCCCTCTCATTGCTCCAATTATAGGCCCATATCACTTTTGAACACTGACCTGAAACTTTTTGCGAAAATACTGGCAGACCGTCTTTCTCCCCTGCTGCCGGATGTTATTCATGGAGACCAGGTAGGTTTTGTCCCTGGCCGTGAAGCCAGGGACAACACCACCAAAACCATACATCTCATAGCATACGCCCAACGCCAACGGGTTCCCGCCTGCCTTCTTTCCTGCGATGCAGAGAAGGCATTTGATAGGGTCAGCTGGCCGTTCCTACAATCCACCCTCACCCAAATAGGCCTGGGCCCTAGGATGCTTGCCCGTGTTATGTCACTGTACTCTGTCCCTACTGCCACTGTCCTGGTCAACGGAATTCAATCTGGTACATTACCCATTAAGAATGGCACCAGACAGGGGTGCCCCCTTTCCCCCCTCCTTTTTGCCCTTGTAGTCGAGCATTTGGCTCAGGCTATCAGGGCAAACCCGAATATACATGGGATCCAAACTCCCTCCTCGCACTGTAAACTCTCCCTGTATGCGGACGACCTACTGCTATATGTCACTCAACCCCACACTAGTATTCCCTCCATTTTAGCCAAGATTGAGAGGTTTGGTGGGCTGAGCAACTATAAACTGAACCTATCCAAAACCGAAGCGCTCAACATATCCGTTCCGCTCCCTACCCTGGCCTCCCTCAAATCTCAGTTCTCTTTCCAATGGAAGGAGAAATCCATCGCCTACATTGGGACTGCTGTCCCTCATAGTCTGTCGGACATTTTCACCCTGAACAACAGCCCGCTCCTGGCCAAGCTCAGGCACCTCACGGAGGCCCGTATGGACCTGCCGGTGTCGTGGTTCGGTCGCATGAACACGCTTAAAATGGATATACTGCCCAAGCTTTTATATCTCTTCCAGGCACTCCCGATTTCCCTCCCCTCATCCTTTTTTCGCACGGTGCGCTCCATAGCCATTCAATTTGTGTGGAGACGTAGCCGACCTAGACTGAAACACAAGCTCCTTTGCTGTCCCGCTTTGAGTGGGGGAGCGGGCCTTCCCGATTTCGAACAATATCACGCGTCAGCGGTACTCTCCCGGATCCTGGAATGGTTTCCCCACCCGCTGAGCAAAGTGGCATTATGTGTGGAGCAGGACATGTCCTCGGTGGAGCTAAGGGCCCTACTTTGGGGCCATACTTTGTCCCACAGAACCTTGGTGGGGTTATCCCCCCTCACTAGAGATGGTACCGTAGAAGAGAGGCGTATGCCCTCTCTACGGACCCGAGCCCCCTGACCCCTCTCTTTGACAACCCAGATCTACCGGAGGGAGTGGGGCTGCACTCCTTGGCCGGTTTCCTTAGACAGGACTGGCCCACGGCTCAAAACTTTGTTCACGCCCCTACGGGTTCTCTCGTGTTGACACCGACCTCGGTTTCCTCGAAAGTGACTTGGCTCACGCACCGCCACCTGGCGGCCCACTGCAAGACATTACATGGGTCTAGACAGGTCCACAGACCACTGACTGGGTTCGAACAACTCTGCTCCTTTTCCTCCCCCCAAAGGCACACGCTCTCCTTGATCTACAAAATGGTTCTGGGTCATACACATAGCACCCCCCCCCTAAATACACGCTGGCTTGGTCAGACGAGCTAGGGAGGGATATCAGTGAGGCAGAGTGGCGTAAGGCCTTCTTTTTTACGCATAAATCCTCCATATCGAGCTATGTGCAGGAAAAGAATTACAAAGTTTTATCGCGGTGGTACCACGTCCCAACCACCCTCAGGGTCATATTCCCCTCAGCCTCGGACTCCTGCTGGAGGTGTGACGCAGCTAAGGGTACATATAGTCACATTTGGTGGGAATGTGACCTGATACGCCCGTTCTGGTCCCAAATCTTCTTAATTTATTCAGATCTTTATGGCGAATCGCTCACCCCCTCCCCATTCGTAGCCCTTCTCTCTATCCTCCCCGGTGCCACTAAATTTCTGTTTGAGTGCGGGTCGGCAGTTGGTTTCTAGACATTGGAAGTCGTCCTCCCCCCCTTGATTACCGAGTGGATAAGCGAAATGAATAGCGTTATGCTTATGGAGGAAATGCAGGCCAAGTCCCTGGACAGGTATGCTAAATTTTCCTTTACCTGGAGTGTTTGGAGGCATTACTCCACTTCGGACAAACTTAAAGACAGGGTCGCTCCGGCGACGCCCACCTGAGGGCCTAAAAAGAGCTTTCACTGCAACCTCAGGAGCTCCTTTTTGGATGATTTATTGTATCCCTCTTCTCTGGAGGTACCCGGCTGAATCCATATGACGCGCTTCCGCCAGTGGGGGACTGCACCCCACCTCCAACCCTCCACCACCTCCTTCCTCCCCCTCCCCCCTTCCCCACCCCCCCATTCTCACCTTCTTCTCTCTGCCCTTGACCCCCCTCTCTCTTTTCTTCCTTCCTCTCATTTGATTTCCCGGCCGCATCTTTGGCCTCATCATGGTTCTAATAATGTACGATCCGATGGCTACACGGGACCTCTTGCTTGTACACTTCATTTTTGGTACTCTACACCTGATTGCATATTGTGATATTTTACATAGGTACCCTGGTTAGCTGCCTTCACTGAATCACATGATTCTCCAAACTCCCCTAGGCCCTGGACGCAGAAGGTTCCCATTGGGGCGCCTAGGCTAGGGGAGTCCATAGAGGGCCACGTTTGTGCCCCGCGTGAAGTGCAGCCCCCTGTGTCCTCACCTCCCCGGAATGTCCCCCTTATTGTTTTGTTTCCTTTTGCTATCTCCCTTGACAAGGATTGTTTTTGTTTTAACTGTTAAGTGATCGTGCCCGAGTCGCCCTCTGTCGGGCCCTCGGCCACGCCATGGTATGTTTCTGTTTACACTATCTGAAAAACTCAATAAACCTTTATTGAACTTAAATTGTTTCTTCAAACCTTATCCACCATGTGGATATCTGGGGATTGGTTCCATCCCCAAGCTTTCAAAGATCTGGTGGTAGGCTTGCAAATGTTTTGATCAACACTTCACATACATGAGAGGAAATCTGTCAAGTGCTGGCCCTGGAAAATGTGGGGACAAGGTGTGTTGCAGGGGGAGGCTTTACACTCCCCACTACAAAATACCCTCAAAATCTTGTGGGCATGTGGCGTCGCATAGTTCAGGAGAAAGTGAAATGCTCCCCTTTCCTGACCAGCTAGGCTGCATGTCTAGATATGGATCTGGTATAGATTTTGAGGGGGGCCCCACAGCATTTTTTTTGTTGCATGGGGTTCCTCTCAAAATCAATACTAGACCCTTATTCTGCATAAGAGTCTTGCATGAAGGGGGAGCATCACTGTTTTTGTTGCTTTAGTTTGTTTTTTGTTTCTGAGAATGCAACCTGGCCTGGTATGTTTAAGGAGAGACCCCACACTCCCCCCACCCCTTTTCACCTCTACCAGGAAAATCATCTAAACCAGTAAAACCAGGAAAAATAAATAACCCCCGGGATTTATTTAAACGCAAGCAGTTCAACCTCACTGTTATAAGGCCATATGGGACAAGTGTGTAAGCATACTGTAAAAATCCATTTGCTTTCTATTTGTAACATGTGTGGCATTTTTTTCTTCTCCTCTCTAGTCCTTTGATGTTTTTCCCACTGCCCAAAAATGTAGAGCCTTTCAGATTTCTCTTATGGAACTGGTTATAGTGAAATAAGAGAGTGATTTTTATTTTCTGTTAATAAATTATGAAAATGTTCCCTTTCTTTCATCCTTTTGTTCTACCAATGTATTGTTTATTACATGGACATTACATTATACAAATTTATGTAGCACCCTGATGTTTAGGCAGGGTTGCTAGTAAATGTATTTTCCAAGTGATAGTTGCTTTGGCCAATTGATAGGAGGTCAATTGATTTTGCACTAATTTTGGAATTGCTGCACTTCTCTCTTCTGTCACTAGATGGCCGGGTATCTGGTGACATTAGATAAGACAAGGGAATTTTTAAGGACAGATTAGGAATGAATGGGGTGTGTCAGCAAATGGGCAGGGATTTTCTTAGGTCCCTTGGCCTGCTGGGAGAGCCTATTTATTTGGGTGAGGTCAGGTGATCTGGGTTCTGTGCCACCTAAACGGCTGTCTGGGTGGATGAGTGTTGTGCTGCCCCGGGCTGCTAGGCTAGAGCCTGAGGCCTATCCCGAGGATGTCTGGCTGCTAGGCTGTCTGAGGGCCTATCCAGAAGAAAGGAGAGCAATGTAGGGTTGGGATTCTGGTCAGCCTGTTGCTGTTCTATGCACACAAAAATATTGCTATGCACTGGAAGAAATCCACGCCTCCCTCTTTGGTGCAGTGGAAGCGCTTGGTGAACACCAGCCTTCCCCTGTACAGGGACACGTATGTTAATCGAGGCTGCCCACTGAAGTACGACAAAGTTTGGCGTGCTTGGTAGGCGGAGCCTGAGACTGCTTGCTGAACTGGAGTGTACTGAGTTTCTGTTCTGTGGCTTGGCCCTCGCGGGCGGTTCCGGATGGACTGCCCTCCGGGTGTACTGGGGCTGTAACTTGGAAGGAATTTGATGCACTCTCACCCTAACTTATTATTTGCCATTATCTTCACATTGCAGTAATGTATTATACCTGTTATTCCTGTGACTGTATTGTAGGCACTTGAGCTACGTATGTGTTTTGTTTTGTTTTATGTGAAAAACCTTAATAAAAACATATTTAAAAAAAAAAAAAAAAAAAAAAACAGTTTGTTTACCTTTGCCCCTTTATAGAGGTTATTAGAGGGTCTGATTGGGTCCACCTGAAAAACAGTCAGGTGGACCCGATCGGACCGATCGTGTGAAGGGGGCTTAAGGTTGCTTTCACACTGATGCACTGCGGTTTACCTGCACCCCAACTGACATCAATCGTCACTTCTTCCTCAGAATTCCTGCAGGTATTGCTGGCTGCTGCTGTCCCCCAGGCAGGTATGGCTAGTGGCTGTGGCTGGCACTGCTGGCTGGAACTGCTGGTGGGTCTTGTGGGCTGGTACTGCTGGCAGGAACTGCTGGTGGGTCCTGTGGCTTGGTACTGCTGGTGGGTACTGCTGGCTAGTACTGCTGGCGGGTCCTGCTGGCTGGTACTGCTGGCTTGTAGTGCTGGTGGGTCTTGCTGGCTGGTACTGCCGGTGGGTCCTGCTGGCTGGTACTGCTGGTGGGGTACTGCTGGCTGGTACTGCTACTAGGTACTGTTGGCGGGCACTGCTGGTGGGTATTGCTGTCTGGTGCTTCTGGTGGGTACTGCTGGCTGGTACTGCTGGTGGGTACTGCTGGTGGGTACTTCTGGTGGGTACTGCTGGCTGGTACTGCTGGTGGGTACTGCTGGCTGGTACTGCTGGTGGGTACTGCTTGCTGGTACTGCTGCTGGGTACTGTTGGCGGTTACTGCTGTTAGGTGCTGCTGGCTGGTACTGCTGGCTGATGCTGCTGGTGGGTACTGTTGGTGGGCACTGCAGGCTGGTACTGCTGGTTAGGGATGAGCTTCGAGTTCGAGTAGAACTCATGTTCGACTCGAACATTGCCTGTTCGCCGAACAGCGAACTATTTGGGGTGTTCGCGGCAAGTTCGTGTGAACTTTAGAACCCTGTTAAAGTCTATGGGACTCGAACATTTGAAATCTAAAGTGCTAATTTTAAAGGCTAATATGCAAGTTATTGTAATAAAAAAGTGTTTGGGGACCTGGATCCTGCCCCAGGGGACATGTATCAATGCAAAAAAAAGTTTTAAAAACTGCAGTTTTTTTGGCAGCAGTGATTTTAATAATTCCTTTAAGTGAAACAATAAAAGTGGAATATTCCTTTAAATTTTTTACCTGGGGGGGGGGGTGTATAGTATGCCTGTAAAGTAGCGCTTGTTTCCCATGCTTAGAACTGTCCCTGCACAAAGTGTCATTTCTGAAGGAAAAAAAGTCATTTAAAATCACTCGCGGCTATATTGAATTGTCGGCTCCCGGCAATACAGAGAAAAGTCCACGGCATTTTTTTTTTAATTTGGGGTGGAGTTCCCCTTAAAATCCATACCAGACCTGAAGGCTCTGGAATAGATATTTGGGGGGAACCCCACATAATTTTTTTTTAATTTGACGCAGGGTTCCCCTTAATATCCATACCAGACCCTAAGGTGAGTGATTTTAAATGACTTTTTGCCTTTAGAAATTACATTTTGTGCAGCGTCAGCTCTAAGCACAGGAAACAAGCGCCACTTTACAGGCATACTATACACCCCCTAGGTACGAAATTTAAAAGAATATTTCACTTTCATTGTTTCACTTAAAGGAATTATTAAAATCACTGCTGCAAAAAAAATGCAGTTTTTAAAACTTTTTTTTGCATTGATACATGTCCCCTGGGGCAGGATCCAGGTCCCCAAATACTTTTTATTACAATAACTTGCATATTAGCCTTTAAAATTAGTACTTTAGATTTCAAATGTTCGAGTCCCATAGACTTTAACAGGGTTCTAAAGTTCACACAAACTTTTGGTCTGTTCGCAGGTTCTGGTGCGAACCGAACCCAGGGGTGTTCGGCTCATCCCTACTGCTGGTTGGTAGTTCTGACGGGAACTGCTGGTGGGTACTGATGGTGGATATTGCTGGCTGGTTCTCCACCCATCATCCCCGAGCATTAGTGAGAAAGGAGTCGGTGCTAGAGGAAGCATGTGTCTGCAGTAGAGAGCAGAGACAATGCTTCCTGTATCACTCATGTCACAGGTGGAGAACATTTAGTACCACTCAGCCTGTGACAGGAGCTGGCGCTATACAGGAAGCATCCGCTATTCTTTTCTCTAGCGCTGGCTTCGTTCTTCACACTGATGCTTGGGGATGGCAAGTCAGGAACCCACGATCTGTACTTGCATCAGAGGGCGCCATGTGGCCCCCAATGCGGAAAATTCAGCCTATACCTTTAGTAGAGACAAAAGCCCCAAAGAATTTTGTTTTCACCTCTGTGCTTAAAGCGGAGCTCCACCCAGTATAACAACATTTTACAATGTTGTTTGAAAAAAAAAAAAAAAAAAAAACCTGAAAAAAAAAAAAAAAAATACTCACCCGAAATAGCTGTTGCTATGCGGAAGTCCGTAATCTGCCTCTTCCTAATCCGCGGTGTGTTTTCTTCTTCTCCTTCTCCTTGTGAATGGGCGCGTTGCTTCCTGGGAACTGTGTGTGTTCTCAGAGAGCAGCGCGCCCATTCACAAGCCAGCGTGAGACTCGCGGAGGCGCAGTAGGAAACGGGCAGTGAAGCCGTACGGCTTCACTGCCTGTTTCCCATATTGTGAATGGCGGCGCGGGACCCGGAGCGATCGTGGGACCGGCATCGGGGGGCCCATCAGCGCGGGCGCCTAGGACAGGTAAGTGTCTTTATTTAAAGTCAGCAGCTACACTGTTAGTAGCTGCTGACTTTAAAAAAAATTTTTACCGTGGCTGGAGCTCCGCTTTAATTGTAGGAATGGTTTTCTAAGGCTGCATTCACATCTAGGCGACAAGTAACGCCGCGTACGCGGCTTTACTTGCCGCCATTCGATTCATTTATTTATTTTTTTAAACAAAGTCTCTCCATTGATGTCTATGGCCGAACGCCGATGTCGCCTAAAAAAAAGGGTCCGGGACTTTTTTTCAGGCGACAGGCGTACGGCGTTTCAGAGATGTGAACCATCTCTATAGACATCAATGGGAATTTTCCCCTCCAGCGGCACGAGCGTCGGGCGACAGGCGTTTTGCCGCCTAGATGTGAATGCAGCCTTAGGGTCATAGTCAGCATTTTTCTTCCTTCAAACACAGTCGAGTTAATGCCAAAGAGCAAAATTTTAGTCCCATCTGACCAGAGCACTTTCTCCCAATCCTTCTCGGAAACATTTAGGTCGCGTACACACGATCAGACCGGTCCGATGAAACTGGTCTTAAGACCAGTTTCATTGGACCAATTCGATGGTGTGTACGACCCATCAGACCATTGTCCGTCGGACCAAAGTTTTAAAAGTTTTAAAACCGTTGTCCGTCGGATCAAAACGATGGTTAGTACACAAAAGCATTGGACCAAAAACCCGCGCATGCTCAGAATCAAGTCGACACATGCTTGGAAGCATTGAACTTCGTTTTTTCAGCACGTTGTTGTGTTTTACGTCACCGCGTTCTGGTCTGATCGGATTTTTGGCCCGATGGTGTGTACGCACATCAGACCATCAGACCACTTCAGCGTAGTCCGATGAAAACGGTCCGTCGGACCATTCTCATCGGACCGGTCTGATCGCGTGTACAAGGCCTTAGATGTTCATTGGCATGACTGTACATGTACCCTATAAAGGGGATTTGCTGTGTTTTTGAAAAATACTGACTATGACCCTAAGAACACCATCCTTACAGTCAAGCACAGAGGTGGAAACATAATGCTTTGGGGCTATTTCTCTTCTAAAGGTACAGAACAACTTTGTCGCATTGAGGGGCCAATGGATGAGACCATGTATTGTAAAATGTGGGATGGAAACCTTCTTCCCTCAGCCAGAACACTAAAGATGGGTCATGAATGGGTCTTTCAGCATGATAATGACCCAAACATACCACCAAGGAAACAATGGAATGGCTCCAGAAGAAGCATATTAGGGTCATGGAGTGGCCTAGCCAGTGTCCAGACCTTAATCCTATAAAAAATGTATGGAAGGAGCTGAAACTTGCGACAGCCAGAAAAACTTAAAGTGAATTTAAAGTTAATATCCATGCCTAACTTTTACCTATATGTAAGCCTATAATAAGGCTTACCTATAGGTAATGTAATTACCTCCTCAGCTTGCACGGTGATGTCATCGCGGCTCCGGCCAGTCACAGAGCCAGAGTCCATGAACCCAGAATCAAGACTGGTGAAGATAGAAGTTGGCTCCAGATCTGACATCTCGGGCACAGGAGAGATTTTGTTTTAAGGTAAGATTAACATAATGTGCTAGTATGTGTCGCATACTAGCACATTATGCCTTTATCTTGCAGAAAATTCCAGCGATTTACAACCGCTTTAGGGATTTAGAGAAGATTTGTAAAAAAGAGTGGACCAAAATTCCTCTGGTTACTAATTAGAAAAAATGTCTTTCCCATCAAGGGATTCTCCACCAAGTACTAAATCGTGTTTAGCTTGGGGATCAAATACTTTTTTTACTCACTGAAGTGGAACTCTATTTAAACATTTGTATTGTGTGTTTTTTCTGGATTTTTTGTTGATATTCTGTCTCTATCATTTAAAATACATCTATGATTAAAATTATAGACCCTCCATTTCTTTGTAAGTAGGCAAACTGTGGGGGATCAAAAAAAATATTGTGGTAGTGTGGTACCCCACCAGTGTCTGAATACAGGATTCTCAACCAGGCAGGTTGAGGGGCTCCAGTGTATTTGCTTGTTTTGGAGGAAAATGGCTTTTCAGTTTTCTCACTATTTACTAAAGTCTGGGTGGGATGAAATCCCCAGTCCTGGATCCGGGTTTTGAGACTCAACGGCACACTGATTGTTCAGGTGTGTGTGGGCCTGATAGTAGAGTCAGGATCAGGGTTCTGGCCTCCACCCTCCCGACGAGTGCAGGTGTGCCCTTTGGAAGCCACAGACTGCAGGTGTGCACTGGGGAAGTCAGAGACCCAAGTTTGAGGATCAGCGCAGTGAGGGGCTGCCATCTAAACGGACGTTGTTGGCAATGAATAGTCTGTAGGAGACAGACGAGAGCCTGAACTGGAAGGCCTGAGAAGTGGAAGGCCTGAGCAGAACTGCTGTTTGTATAAGCCAGGAAGGCTGAGTGAGCCTTAAGAGCCAGGAGGCTGAATTTATCACTATTTTGTATGAACGGTGAAAACCACCTGTGAGGGAAAACCTTTGATTGTGTTTTGAACTTTTCTTTTAATACAAATGGGCAAACAAAGCCCTTAAAAAGAAAAACCTTCAAGCTCTACCTTTGATGCTAATTAACCACTTAAGACCCAGACCAAAATGCTGCTAAATGACCTTGCCCCTTTTTGCGATTCGGCACTGCGTCGCTTTAACTGACAATTGCGCGGTCGTATATATATATACGTTGATGTGCCTGTCGGTGCCATTCTGCCAACGTAAATGTACATGTGGCGGTCCCTAACTGGTTAAAGGAACACTTTTGAATCAGAACTCCTGGGATATTGATAAGGTCAGTTAACCACTTAAGACCCGGACCAATACGCTGGTAAATGACCCAAGGTGTTTTTGCGATTCGGCACTGCGTCGCTTTAACAGACAATTGCGCGGTCGTGCAACGTGGCTCCCAAACAAAATTTGCGTCCTTTTCTTCCCACAAATAGAGCTTTCTTTTGGTGCTATTTGATCGCCTCTGTGATTTTTATTTTTTGCTCTATATACAAAAATAGAGCAACATTTTTGAAAAAAAAACAATATTTTTTACTTTTTGTTATAAGAAAAATCAAATAATCTAAATTTTAGTCAATAATTTAGGCCAAAATGTATTTAGCCATATGTCTTTAGTAAAAAAAAATCGCAATAAAAAAAATTAGCTACCTAGCGGGAACAGCGACACTAATACAGCGATCAGCGATCAGAAAAAATGATCACTTAGTGACACTGGCAATAGGGAGTGAAAGGGTTAACTAGGGTGGTGATCAAGGGGTTAAAACTTTATTAGGGGGGGTACGGGGGCTACCCTGAACCTAACACTAACTGCGATCGGGGGGGGGGGTTAATGTTAATGTGTAGTGTTAGTGCAGACTTACTGTGCGATGTGATCTCTCCTCAGCGGTGGTTGAAAAAAACGGAGCAGAAAGTGGCATGGCGGGGGGCGCGCGGATTGGCTGAGAGTGATCCGGGGGGGCGGACAAAAACGAATAGCCGCCCCCTCATCCCGGATCGCTCGGGCAGCTACGGGGACCGCCGCATGTACGAGGGGGGGGGGGTCCGATCGGACCCCCGAACCCCCTCAAGGCACCAACGTATATATACGTTGCTGTGCCTGTCGGTGCCATTCTGCCGACGTAAATGTACATGTGGCGGTCCCTAACTGGTTAAAGGAACACTTTTGAATCAGAACTCCTGGGATATTGATAAGGTCAGTTAACCACTTAAGACCCGGACCAATACGCTGGTAAATGACCCAAGGTGTTTTTGCGATTCGGCACTGCGTCGCTTTAACAGACAATTGCGCGGTCGTGCGACGTGGCTCCCAAACAAAATTTGCGTCCTTTTCTTCCCACAAATAGAGCTTTCTTTTGGTGGTATTTGATCACCTCTGCGATTTTTATTTTTTGCGCTATATACAAAAATAGAGCGACATTTTTGAAAAAAAAAACACTATTTTTTACTTTTTGTTAAAAAAAAAATCAAATAAACTAAATTTTAGTCAAACATTTAGGCCAAAATTTATTTAGCCACATGTCTTTAGTAAAAAAAAAAATCGCAATAAAAAAAAATAGCTACCTAGCGGGAACAGCGACACTAATACAGCGATCAGAAAAATGAAAAAAAGAAATTAGGGGGGGTGGGGGGGCTATCCTGAACCTAACACTAACTGATTTTACACTGCCTGTCACACTGACACTAAATGCAGTGATTAGATCACTGCATTCAGTGACACTGTGACAGGGGGGGTGGGGGGGCAGATCGCAAGGGGTTAAGTATGCCTATGTGAGTGTGTGTCAGTGTAATGTTGGTGCACACTTACTGTTAGGTGTTTCTCCCATCGCAGCGGTTGGAAATACCGCTGCGATGGGAGATTACATCACTTCCCCCTTCCTGTGTTTACACAGGAGGAGGAAGTGACAGGAGACTGGGAGCGCGCACATTGGCTGGGAGCGATCGCGGGGGGGCGGGTAAACGCCGACATCCGCCCGCTCGTCCCGGATCGCTCCCGAAGCCAGGGGGACCCCCGCACCCCGCGGAGGGGGTCCCGATGGGACCCCCGAACCGCACTTAGGCGGGGACGTAAATTTACGCCCTTGTGCCTGTACGAGCCATTCTGTGGCCGTATATGTGCGTGCGGGGGTCCTTAAGTGGTTAAGTAGCATAGGGGGAGGGGTGTATACAGAGGGATTTGTTAATCAGTTTCAGCTGCTTTGCTGTTAATTGAAATTAACAACAGGTGCACTAGATGGGCAACAATGAGACAACCTCCAAAACAGGAATGTTTTTTTCAGGTGGAGGTGTTTTTTTTTCCCTATCTCATCTTTTCTGACTGTTTTTCACTCGTTTTGCATTTGGCTATGGTCAGTGTCACTACTTGTAGCATGAGGTGATACTTAAACCCTATAAAGGTTGCACAGGCAGTGCAACTCTTCCAGGATGGCACATCAATCCGTGTCATTGCCAGAAGGTTTGACGTGCCTCCCAGCACAGTCTCAAGAGCATGGAAGAGATTCCAGGAGACGGGCAGTTACTCTAGGAGAGCTGGACAGAGCCGTAGAAGGTCCTTAACCCATCAGCAGGACTGGTATCTGCTCCTTTGTCCAAGGAGGAACAGGTTGAGCACCGCCAGAGCCCTACAAAATAACCTCCAGCAGGCCACTGGTGTGAATGTCTCTGACCAAACAATCAGAAACAGACTTCAT
Source organism: Rana kukunoris (assembly GCA_029574335.1). Taxonomy (NCBI): domain Eukaryota; kingdom Metazoa; phylum Chordata; class Amphibia; order Anura; family Ranidae; genus Rana; species Rana kukunoris. The sequence continues at coordinate 269,109,770 of CM056051.1, read as the reverse complement.
GGGGGTGGTCTGAGGGCCCAACGCCCTCTAGTGTGCTCTGTGCTCACTGCCGGACACTGTGGATCTTGATTGGCATTTTCCATTGAACACCAGAATTAGGAGGTCCGCCACTGGTGCCCCATGCTTTTCACAGATGAAAACAGGTTCACCCTGAGCATATGTGACAGACGTGAAAGGGTCTGGAGTAGCCGCAGAGAACGTTATGCTGCTTGTAACATTGTTCAGCAAGACCGGTTTGGTGGTGGGTCAGTGATGGTCTGGGAAGGCATATCCATGAAGGGACGCACAGACATCTACAGGCTACACAATGGCACCCTGACTGCCATTAGGTATTGGGATAAAATCCTTGGACCCATTGTCAGACCCTACGCTGGTGCAGTGGGTCCTGGTGCACGACAATGCCTGGCCTTATGTGACGAGAGCATGCAGCCAGTTCCTGGAAGATAAAGAAATCGATACGATTGAATGGCCCCCACGCTCATCTGACCTAAATCCAAAAGAACACCTCTAGGACATTATGTTTTGGTCCATCCGGTGCCGCCAGTTTGCACCTCAGTCTGTTTAGGAGCTCAGTGATGCTCTGGTCCAGATCTGGGAGGAAATACCACAGGACACCATCCGTTGTCTCATTAAGGAGCATGCCCTGATGTTGTCAGGCATGCATACAAGCACTTGGGGGCCATGACATTTGAGTTGTTGCAATGACATTTCCGCAAAATGGACTAGCTTGCTGCATAATTTTTTCACTTTGATTTTCGGGGTGTCTTTGAATTCAGCCCCCTGTAGGTGGATAATTTTCATTTCCATAAATGATGTGCCATCCTTTCATTCCTAAGACATTACCCAGTCCATATCAGTATAGATATCCAGATTTGTGTTCCTTTATTTTTATTGCAGCATATACATTTATATATCCATATTACTGTGCAAAAATTTTTAGGCAGGGGTAAAAAAATGCTGTAAAATAATAATGCATTCATAAGTAGAAGTGGTAATAGTTCATTTAGTTTCCATTTTGTTAAATGAAAAAAATAAACAGAAGAGAAATCCAAATCTACCATAATTAATATTTGGTGTGACCACCCTTTGCCTTCAAAACAGCATTAATTCTTCTAGGTACACTTGCACACAGTTTTTGAAGGAACTTGGCAGGTAGGTTGTTGTTTTAAACATCTTGGAGAACTAACCACAGATCTTCTGAGGATGTAGCTGACTCATATTCCTCTGTCTTTTCATGTAATCCCACACAGACTTCATAATGGGGAAATGAGGGCTCTGTGGGGGCCAAACCATCACTTCCAGGACTCCTTGTTCTTCTTTACACTTAAGGTAGCTCTTAATGACATTGGCTGTATGTTTGGGGTCATTCTCCTGCTGCAGAATAAACTTGGGGCCAATCACATGGCTCCCCGATGGTATGGCATGATAGATAAGTATCTGCATGTATTTCTCGGCATTGAAATCACCATTGATCGGGCAATGTTGAGGACTGTAGACACAGTGGTCAGGAAAGGAATCTTAAAGGGGTAATTCCCCCAAAAACCTTTTTTTACCATTGATTGAGGCTCGTTATGTCAAGGGGAATCGGGTGTTTTTTTATTAGAAACAAAGCAATACTTACCTTTTTACAGATGCATCGTCTCCGTCGCTTCCGGGTATGATCGTCTGGTCTGGGCGTGCCTATTTGATTGACAGGCTTCCGACGGTCGCATACATCGCGTCACGAGTAGCCGAAAGAAGCCGAGCGACGGTGCGGCTCTATACTGCGCCTGCGCACCGTCGTTCGGCTACTTTCGGAAAATCGTGACGCGATGTATGCGACCTCGGAAGCCTGTCAATCAAATAGGCACGCCTATAGTCGGAGCCCATACCCGGAAGCGTCGGAGACGATGCATCTGTAAAACGGTAAGTACAGCTTCATTTCTAAAAAAAAAAAACTTGATTCCCCTTGACATAACGAGCCTGAATAAATGTTAAAAAAAAGGTTTTTGGGGGAACTACCCCTTTAAATGAGAAGTACAGCCAAAGCTTGTTTTGCTGTACATGTCCTGTGACCCATTTTCATCAGACAGCGGGCGAAGCTCACTATTGGATGACATCACACAGCCACACCAGGTCCAGGTCAAATATTTGGCTGTGGCTGAAGGCAGTTTGTTCACTGTAGGGCTGGAGAGCGGGATACTAATGAGTGTCTGCAGGCAACAGTGAAGCATGGTGGAGGTTCCTTGCACCTTTGGCGCTGCATTTCTGCAAATGGAGTTGGAGATTTGATCAGGATCAATAGTGTCCTCAATGCTGAGAAATACAGACAGATATGTATCCATTATGCCATACCACCATAGAGATGTGTGATTGGCCTCAAATTTATTCTGCAGCAGAACAATGACTCCAAACATACAGCTGATGTCCTTGTGGTGGCCCCCACAGACCCCTGATCTCTACATCATCAGCCGATCTGTGGTTAGTTCTCTCAGATGTTTGGAACAACCTACCTGCCGTTCCATCAAAAACTGTGTGCAAGTGAACCTAGAAGAATTGATCCTGTTTTGAAGGCAAAGGATGGTCACACCAAATATTGATTTAATTTGAATTCCTCTTCTGTTTATTTACTTTCCATTTTGTTAAAGTGGAGTTCCACCCATTTTTTTATGTTTGTCTGTGCTGCATGCCCTAATCTTATAGTGTTCAGAATAAACAATTTTTATTTATTTTGTTGCCTGTAAATACCTTTATTTTGTAGTCCTCCATTACTTCCTCCTCCTTATTAGCCTAGGCTATTAAGTAACATGTCTAGTTGCAAGGGTTTCTGGGATAGGCATCATGTTTCCCAGTAGTCCCTGCAAACCTGACTGAAACCTATTACATTGCTTGTGCAGCACTGAGCATGTGCAAGATATGCAAAGCTGAAATCCAGGAAGTCATACAGTCTGGCTTCATGATGCCCACACTTAAGATGGCCACGGTCTATTTCTAGATTATAAACTAAATGCTGTAACAACCTAACAAAACGGACCTTAGTTTACAGACTAACTTTGCTAGAATACATTAAGTGTGTGTATTATAGGGGTATTTATATTTAAAAAGTGAAATTGTGGGTGGAACTCCCCTTTAAAGTGGCTGTAAACCCTTTACAACCACTTTATGCTACAGGTAAGCCTATAATAAGTAGCTACCCAGGATATCTCCTAAACCTGCATGGTTTAGGAAATATCCCCTGTCCCCTGCATGTGCCAATTTCATCAGCACATGTTCACTAGACTACAGCATACTGAAGCGCCGTCGCTTCAGTCAGTGTGCCATTACCGGCGCCCACCGCGTGCATTGGCAGGAGTTACGTCATGGCGGCTCCGGGCCAATCACAGTGCCGGAGCTGCAATACCCGGAAGTAACCCCGGGGAGAGGTGTTACCGGCAGGAGTGGGGTACCAGGACCGCTGCGGGGGATTCGATGTGAGGTAAGTAATTCATAATGAGCTAGTATGCTATGCACACTAGCTCATTATGCCTTTGTCTTGCAGGGTTTTGCAACCACCATTGATAAAAAAAAAAATCTATTTCTGAAAGCTTCAGCATTTTTTCACACCTGCCTAAAACATTTACACAGTAACGTATATAATATACATTTTATATATAAACTGTTTTATCTTTTGTGTGTATTAAACATTTCCATTTTCCTCTGTTGGAAAATGTATATATAGATTAATATATTTTCATAAAATATATATATATATATCAATAATCTATATCATAATAAATATATTTATAGAGAGAGAAAGAGAGAGAGAGAGAGAGAGAGAGAGATCTATATGTAAATATAGATCTACCTATATATATATATATATATATATATAATGATTTTATTCATTGTTTAATCTATTGTTTGTATTGAAATGCTTCCTTGTTTCCTTCATTGGAAAGCTCTCATATACAATGACAGACTTTCTATTATTTTATTTTTTTTCTATTTTCTTTATTACATTTAATTTCCTTTGTATTGACAATTGGGTATTGGCTATTTCCTCTATTGGAAAGCTCCTCCGTAGATTGCGAGATTTTCTTTTTTGTATACCTTTTGTTAGAGATTATTTTTGCATATATTTTCTCCCCTCATCTATTGTTTTCTTTGAACATTTCCCTTTTTTTCCTCCATTGGAAAGCTCCGTTCCTTTAATTGAGCAGCGAATTAGCTCACTTTGATCCCGAGCCGCTGTTTGCTTTGATTTGCCGGGCGAGCATATGGCTGTCACGGTGCGAGTCTCCGGCTGTCCAGTAGGTGTCAGTAGTCTACGTTAGAGCCGTGCTTGTGGCTGGCATTCTGCGCTCTCCGTCTCCCTTTGCTCCCGTCCCGGAGGACTCCCAGCACACCATTGCACTGCCTGCCTAGGCTGCAGACGGATGATGCTAGGCAGAGGAAAGAGCACTCAGGGCTAATGAGCTGTGTATTTGGACTAGCTCCCCCCTCCGTCTGTACAGTCCACACCCCCAAGTAGCGGTGACAGTGCTGGGGAAGGTGACAGGCGGCTGGTGCCTCTAGGCGTGTGCTGTGAGCATTGCTGACTACCTACCTCTTCTCTCCATCCCTTTTGTGTGACCTTTGCATTGCTGTCAGTGTGTGGGTAGGTGGTCATGGCTCGGATGGACGCTCCAGGGACTTGCTGCTTGTAAAGAGAAGGATACAACAAGCCTGGGACTACTGATCAGAGCTGTCATAGAGCTCACACCGGCTGCCAGGAGCTCATTCACCTCTCCTCCTAGACAACAAGAGCAACATGAGCACCAGCTGTAAGTACCCCGCCTGTAGGTGGCCATGGATCATTGCAATGTGATAGCTGGGGTTGCTGTTCATAGCTTCTTACTGTGTTACTATGTATCATAGCACACCTTCCATTCTAGATAACAAGTCTGATGGACCACAAAAAGCATCACCCATGATGCCCACTCAAGTTCTTTTTTGGTTGTCATGGTTTTGATGCACTTTGCACTCTTTATTTCACCTTTTTCGTGTTGCGTTATTGGATGTTCTTTAAAGAGTTTTCCATTGTGTCTGCCTTTTGAATATGTGATCATGGTGGTACCACAAGCTGATGGTGGGACATAGAAGCGTATCTAGGGTCCTGATGGATCGGGGGCACAAAGTTGAGGGGCTGGTAGGATGCTATTTAGATCCAATCTACTAAGGGTAGCCATACACGCTACATCTTGGTTGTACAATCCCTGTACAGCTGCATTTACTAAAACAATGGAATGTGAGTATAAACCTACACAATCCAACCAGTTTCTAACATATTGCACATGCCCTACATTACATAGTTGTTGGTAAGTCTAAGCCCAGGTTCACACTGGGTACGATTTAGTTCGATTTGAGATGCGATTTCACATGTGAAATCGCATCTCAAATCGGCGGCAATTGCCGGCAATGGCGGCGTCGCATCTGCGGCGCTGCACCGATTTCAAAAAGTAGTTCCTGTACTACTTTTTGCGATTTCAGGACGCGATTTACATTGACATCTGTGCAGAACCCTGCACAAATGTCTCCTAAATCGCGCTGAAATCGGGACTGCCAGAGGGAGTGAAATTGCGCGATTTCACTCCCGCAGCCCAGTGTGAACCAGGGCTAAAGGAGATTGTATAGTGCAGCCATTCTCAACCAGGGTTCCTCCAGAGGTGGCTAGGGGTTCCTTGGCTGATTTACCTCCTGTTTGATGGTGCCTCCATAGTTCTGAGCCAATTCCACTTGGAGGAGCCAGTGGTATTACACCAATGATCTTCATAGTTCTCTGTAAGGGGGGCATTCTTACCACTACTGTAAAAAAGGGCATTCTTCTTACTGACCACCAAAGTAAGGGGCGTTGTTCCCACTGACCCCCAGTGAATAGGTTTTATCAGGGGTTCCCCGAGACCTGAAAATAATTTTTAGGGTTCCCCAGAGGTTAAAAAACGGTTGAGAAAGGCTGGTATAGTGGATGACTTAGCTTAAGGGTCATACATGTTACAATCTGAGTATGCAATCACTGTACAATCAAGGTTAGGTTCACCAAACGTATGTAATATGAGCATATAATAATGAGGACCTACCTTATGTAGCCATTCAAATTGTATCCATTCAGGCAGGCTCTTGCACTACATAGTTCTTGGCAGATCCAAATGAGATTGTACAATTAGACTGTAAAGTGCACAACCAGCTTAAGACTAATGTTTTTAAATGAACAAAAATGAATTGGTTGAAACACTGTGACACCATGAGAAATCATAGATAAATGAGACAGCATTCCAAAGCTGTATAATGCATAGAATGTATTTTCTCCATATCTGGAAGGAGACCTGGGGCATGTGCTTTGGGTGCCAGGGTCTAGCCAATAATAATGACATCCTAGTGGTAGAACACAGTATGGTAACCACGTGTCCTTCCTTGGGTTCCATATGGAATACATGGGGTTAACTTAAACATTACTTAATGGTTTATTGATCTGGAAAGAGAGACCTGGGGAACTCAGCAGATGACCAAGGATGCTTGCACTGGGTGCCAGGGACTAGGCGACAATAATGACTCCCTACTGGAGGAACACAGTATGGTAATCACTTGTCCATCCTTGAGCTTGATATGGGATATATGGGGTTAGCTTAAAGGTAACTTGATAATTCCTTGATCTGGGAGGAGACCTGGGGAACTCAGCAGATGACCTGGGGCACGTGCACTGGGTGCCAGGGTCTAGCCGACAATAATGACTCCCTACCAGAGAAACACAGTATGGTAATCACTTGTCCGTCCTTAAGCTTGATATGGGATATATGGGGTTAGCTTGAAGGTAACTCGATAATTCCTTGATCTGGAAGGAGACCTGGGGAACTCAGCATATGACCAAGGATGCTTGCACTGGGTGCCAGGGACTAGCCGACAATAATGACTCCCTAGCGGAGGAACACAGTATGGTAATCACTTGCTTGTCCTTGAGCTTGATATGGGATATATGGGGTTACCTTGAAGGTAACTCGATAATTCCTTGATCTGGAAGGAGACCTGGGGAACTCAGCATATGAGCAAGGATGTTTGCACTGGGTGCCAGGGACTAGCCGACAATAATGACTCCCTACTGGAGGAACACAGTATGGTAATCACTTGTCCGTCCTTGATATGGGAAATATGGGGTTAGCTCGAAGGTAACTCGATAATTCCTTGATCTGGGAGGAGACCTGGGGAACTCAGCAGATGACCTGGGGCACGTGCACTGGGTGCCAGGGTCTAGCCGACAATAATGACTCCCTACCGGAGAAACACAGTATGGTAATCACTTGTCCGTCCTTGATATGGGAAATATGGGGTTAGCTCGAAGGTAACTCGATAATTCCTTGATCTGGGAGGAGACCTGGGGAACTCAGCAGATGACCTGGGGCACGTGCACTGGGTGCCAGGGTCTAGCCAACAATAATGACTCCCTACCGGAGAAACACAGTATGGTAATCACTTGTCCGTCCTTAAGCTTGATATGGGATATATAGGGTTAGCTTGAAGGTAACTCGATAATTCCTTGATCTGGAAGGAGACCTGGGAAACTCGGCAGATGACCTGGGGCACGTGCACTGGGTGCCAGGGACTAGCCGACAATAACGACTTCCTAGTGCAAGAAGACAGTATGGTAGTCAATTGTCCGTTCTTGGGTTCCATATGGGATATATGTGGTTACCTTAAAGGTAGCTTTATGGTTCCTTGATCTAGAAGGAGACTAGTGGAACTCAGCAGATGACCTGGGCCTCATGTCCTGGGTGCTAGGGTCTAGTTGACAATAACGTTGCCTAGTGGAAGAACACAGTATGGTAATCACTTGTCTGTCCTTAAAGGGCTTGTAAAGGTACACGTTTTTTTACCTTAATGCATCCTATGCATTAAGGTAAAAAAACATCTCACAGCACCGCCCCCCCCCCCGAGCCCCCGCTGTACTTACCTGACCGTTCGAATCTCCCGGGTGCGTCTACGTCGTCCTCTTCGGTTCCCAGCCTGGCCGTTGATTGGCTAGGCTGGGCGGATTGATAGCAGCGCAGCCATTGGCTAGCGCTGCTGTCAATCAGAGCGGATGACGCGGCGTGCTGGGGGCGGAGCCGAGTGATACAGTCGGCGGCTATGGCCGCCGCTGTATCACGGGAGCGCGCTCGCAAAAGCTTTCCTCCATGCGAGCGCCCTCGCATGAAGAGGGAAAGCTTTTACGAGGAGGAGCCCAGACAGCCGCCGAGGGACCCCAGAAGACAACTTTCCGGGCCACTCTGTGCAAAACTAACTGCACAGTGGAGGTAAGTATAACATGTTTGTTATTTTTTTTAAACAAAAGCCCTGACTTTAGTGTCCCTTTAAGTAATATTTGGGGTTAGCTTGAAGGTAACTTGATGGTTCCTTGATCTGGAAGAAGAACTAGAGAACTCAGCAGATGACCTGGGGGATGTGCCCTGGGTGCCAGGGTCTAGTTGACAACAAGGACTCCCTAGTGGAAGAACACAATATGGTAATCACTTTTTCTATCCTTAATTCATATATGGGGTGTTTGTTCGAAGGTAACTTGATCGATCCTTGATTTGGAAGGAGACCTGGGGAACGCAGCAGGTGACCTGGGGCACGTGCCCTGGATGCCAGGGTCTAGCTGACACTAACGACTCTCTAACAGTGGAACATATTATGGTAATCGTTTGTCCCCTATGGAACCCTATATAGGGTTGGCCTGAAGGTAACTTGATGGTTTGATGGAGCTCATAAGGACAAGCCTTTTATTGGTTAAAGTTTTACATTTGTTAGTGGTGTAGAAAAATATGAGCTCCACAAGAAAATCTCTATAAGCCGAAGGCTTTCCTTATCCAGTCTGTAAGAACCTGCCTGCTTTGTGATGGTGAATTTATGGAACAATAGCTTCATGCCTGTCTTGATTAGGTTTTTTCCAAGGACAGAAGCCATGTAGTTAAGCTTTGTATTACGAGCAGCCACTGATCTATCATATAATATAAAGGCATTCCTTTACAGTCGTGTTTTACTTTCACATTTTTTACTCATTGACTTGCACTGTGTTGTAGATTTGGTCTGACAACTTCACACCCTTTTTTCCTGTTACTAGTGTTCTTTGATTGAGTTTTACGTCAGCCTGCAAAGACAGGCTTAGTGTTCTAAACTGTAGGACTTTTGGACCTGTCCAGGTGTAGTCCTTCTGGACAAATGGTGTAACAGCTGACCAACGCATTTCACTGGACAAATGTTATAATATGACCGTATTGGCTTATTCCCTGAGATGGCTCACACAGACATCTACCTCCAAGGTTGAGAGCCAAGCGATGTAGAGGAAGGCTAATATGAGGAGACAGAACTTGATGGGTGCTCAAAGCATTGATGTCATGAATCTAAAAATAAACGTGGAAATGTGAAAAGTAGTGATCTGTATAAATGAATTTTTCCAAGCACAATCGCTGTTGCTGTATGGATTCAGCGTTCACCCAGCCTTGAATCCTATAGTAGGTCCGTGCAGCAGAATACGACCTTTGAATTATTTCTGGTGAAGATAGGACAGTTATAATGTGCTTGTACAAATATGCCTTACCTACCTTAGGCTTGACACTAGAAATATTTATTATTAGAACAACTTAAAAACTATATATATATATATATATATATATATATATATATATATATATATATATATATTTTATTTATTTATTTTTGTATATATAAATACATATAGTTTTGTATTTTGCATTAATGACCTAGTCATTTCAGTATTGTGTAATATAATAATAATAATCATAATAATCTTCTTACACCAGACAGTGTCTGTTTTGTCACTGTCTCTTGTCAGACAGGTTAGGTGCCCAATTAAGTCTAACCCTAAAGCAGATGCAATGCTACAAGCAGATCCATTTCATGTCATTGGAATGCTGAGGACAGGTCAATGTCACCACCTACATATCTACAATGTATTATTGATTTTTTTCGTCAGACCAAACACAGAACAAAGTTTAAAGGTGAATCAGACTCAGTATAAATTTGTAGACATGTTTAATGTTTAAAACGTTAGACCTTTTTCTGGTCGTTTAGATATACTCATTAAAGTGGTATTAGACACAAAGAACAAAAATGTAATGCAGTATATTACCAAAAGTATTGAGGCACCTGCCTTTACACACACATGCACTTTCATGGCATCCCAGTTGTAGTCCGCATGGTTCAATATTGAGTTGGCCCAGCCTTTTCAGCTATAACAGCTTCAACTCCTCTGGGAGGACTGTCCACAAGGTTTAGGAGTGTGTATGGGAATGTTTGACCATTCTTCCAGAAGCGCAATTGTGAGGTCAGGCACTGATGTGGACAAGAAGTCCTGACTCACAGTCTCCACTCCTCCACCACAAACTCACTAATCCATGTCTTTATGGACTGTGCTTTGTGCACTGGCACGCAGTCATGTTGGAACAGGAAGGAACCATCCCCAAACTGTTCCCACAAAGTAGGGCGCATGAAATTATGCAAATGTCTTGGTATGCTTACACCTTAAGAGTTCCCTTTACTGGAACTAAGGGGCCAATCACAACCCCTGAAAAACAACCCTACACCATAATCCTCCCTCCACCAAATGATTTGTACCAGTGCACAGAGCAAGGTCCATAAAGACATGGGGCCAGATTCAGGTAGAGTTTGGCTGGAGTATCAGTGATACTCCAGCCTAACTCTCACTTTGAGCTGGCGTTTCTGTTTTCTGTAAGCAGAAAACAAGAAACGCCGGGTTGGAGTTCCTATACGAGCGGCGTAATTGTATTTCGCCGTCGTATCGGAACTGCAATTTTAAAAATGGCGCTCGGGGCGTTCCCGCTGATTAACGCCGAGAATATGTTAATCAGCGAGAGATGGAAATTCACGATCGTATGCGGGCCCGACGCAGTGACTTTCTGACGTTTCTGTAAGCGATACGCGGCGTAAAGAAAAACATGCCCCCTAGGTGGAGTATCCTATGTTAAGTATGGCCCTCGTCATTGCGTCGAATTTAAATTTTTTAGCTTAGTTTGCATAAAACGTCCGTGAATGGGGATTGACGTCATTGACGTTCACTGACAGAATTTGGAGCATGCACACTGACAGTCGACGCATGCGCAGTACGTTCGCAGCGGGGTCGCGCCTAGTTTAAATAATACATGCCCCCTACCCGCCCCAATTTGAATTCCGCCGGCTCATTTTCGCTACGCCGCCGCAACTTTAGGAGCAAGTGCTATGTGAATAACAGTACTTGCTTCTAAAGTTTCGGTGGAGTAACGTAAATGACTTACGTTACTCCGAAATAAAGAACTGCTGTCCTACCTGAATCTGGCCCATGGAAGAGCAAGTTTAGGTGGAGGAACTTGACTAGCTGGCACAGAGTCCTGACCTCAACCCAATAGAACACCTATAGGAGGAATTAGAGTGGAGACTGCAAGCCAGGCCTTCTCGTTTACATTGGTACCAAACCGCACAAAAGTGCTTCTGGAAGAATGGTCAACCATTCCCATAGACACACTACTAAATCTTATTGACAGTCCTCCCAGAAGAGTTAAAGCTGTTATAGCTGCAAAGGATAGACCAACTTAATATTGAACCCAGCGGACTAAGACTGGGATGTCATTAAAGGTAATATGCGTGTAAAAGCAGGTGTCTCACTACTTTTGGTAATATAGTGTATATTACAGTTCACCAATCCTTAAAGCAGAGCTTTAGCGATACTTCCCTGTCTCAATGATCCAAGGTCCCTCCCCAGCACTGGCGTTTTTTACCCAGCTTCCTTTGGGTGACGGGCTGCAGCCGTTCTAATCGGCCAGTGCAGGATGATGTCACTCCTGCATATGCACGCAGTCATCCCGCTACACAGGCAGCTCAGTGTACACTCCAAAGAAGACCGCGAGCAGGCAAGTAGGTTTATTTTATTGCAGAAGAGACATTGCATGGCTCTTCTGCAATATAGAACCTGTATGCAAGATTTTATTTCCACTTTAATTATGGCGGCTGCATTCATCTTCTCTTTTCTTGGCTTTCACCTGGTGATTTAACCAGTACTGTCTGTCTTAGGGTGGCTGGATGTAGGAGCAATGGAGACATCCTTGTACAGCAGCATTGTCGTCTCAGTGTTAAAGGAGTTGTAAAGGAACATTTTTTTTTTTTTTTTTTGCTGAAATGACTATTTGCAGGGTATAGAGACAGACATAATAGTTAACTGATTCCTTTTAAAAATGAATAAAAATATATAAAAATCAATCATATAATGTGCCTGCAGTTTCCGTTTCGTTTTCCATCTAGTTTCATGCTTCTGTAATGTACAGAGACACAGAGCCAATACAGGGCAGTGTTTGTTTTTAAAATGAAACTGATTGGTTCTGAGTGGTTTTAGACACACAGTAATCACACCTTCTTGATTGGAGACCACAGAGAGAAGCTCCCAGTACTTTTTTCATAAGGAAACAGACAACCAGGAAGTGTCCAGAACAGAGAAGGATTACAGCAAAAACGAACAATGAGGACATGAAACCAGGACTGCATTAGGGTAAAGGATGCTATTTAGCTAAAAAAAAGAATTCCTTTAGTGACCCTTTAAAATAGAAGATTTAGATGGAGTTCAGTAGACTAAGAAACAAAGCTGAACACCAGCTAACACTTTTTTTTTTTACTGATTTGCAGCAACATTTCTTTTTTCCTTTTGAGACAAAGGTTTTACATAAATTAAGAGAAGCTGACCACTGTCAATGAGTGAGTGAGTGAGTGAGTAACTTGTATAGCGCAAGAATTACGAACTTAATCGCCTCAAGGCGCTTTGCATCCTGTGTCGTCCTGATCCTTCAGAAGAGATGGGTCCTTAGTTTTTTCCTGAAAGCCCGATGGTTTTCTTCCAAGCGGATGGTGTTCTATGGTTTGTCCCATTTCTCTGTATCTCACTTTTGCTGGACATCTTTTTTCGTTAAAGGAATCGTTAAAGGAACTTGAAAAATATCATTGACCTACCAGGTAAAACTAAAGGAAAAAAAGCCTAAAAAAAGAAAACCAAGTCAGCTGCTACATCTTAGTAAAACTTTAATAAGGTTCTCTCCTTTACATGAAAGTTTAGATAAATCCAATATTGTTACCTCCTGATAATGAAAAAATAAGACTACAATATGCTGTTGAATAAAATTGATACAGCTTTATCTTTTATCAGTGTTTACCCTATCGATGTGGTTTTTGCCTTCACTGTGGGTTTATTAGCATAGCGTATTGGCCTTCATGATTTGTCTACTAACAACCTTGCATGCAAGATCTGACTACCGAAACATCTTTCTAGCAAAATATTTTTCTACAAACATGCAACATTTATCTGAAAAATCGAAAGTGATTCTACAGGTATAATTATTTGTTTCTTAAAATAACAAAAATCTTATACTGATCCGCTCTGTGCAATGATATCACAACCCTGAGAATTTTCTTCTGGGGTCCTCCATCGGTGCAGGGCTGTTTGCGTCTATTGACACACACACACACAAAGTGGAGCTCGACCCTGCCCCCCACTCCCTCCTCACTGGATTTGATTGACAACCCTTGTGAGGAAAGAGGAGAGAGACGCTGCTTTTGTGCACAGTGCTGGGTTGAGTTTGGGCTCACGTAAGCATTTGGGGGGGGGGGGGGGGGTTATAAAGGAGCTGGGCATGGAACTATTTTTTACCCTAATGCAGAGAATGCTTTAAGGTAACCAACCTTAGAGGAGAAGTATGGCTAAAGCCTGCTGTCAGCTGATGTCACAGAGCCGGTTCAGTCTGTTCAGGGACCCCAACAGTAATGTTGGGATCTGGCCAGATGCCTGACTGGCAGCCGGCTCAGCTTCTCAGTGCACTGCTGAGGGTCCAAGCCAGCTGCTTCCGCCCCTGCACAATCTGGTGCTTCAGTGAGCACTGGAGGGGCAGAGCACAGAGCGGTAACTGACAATCACCGCTCTGTGCTCAGCACAGACCGGAGAACTCCATTCTTTGATCGCTCAATTCTCAGTGTAGGGGACACATTCAGCTCAGATCAATGCTGTTGCCATCTACAGTACTTGAGTTTGTATTTTTTTTTTTTTTTTATCTCTTTTAAGCCTTTATAACCACTTTAGATGGTTGTGCTTTTGGAGGTTGGGTGCAGTGTTAAAAATCACCCAGAATGCAACTTTTCCCCAAGCAGGGTTGGCCAGGATCATGCAGATGGCCACAAACATACAAACAGTCCCTGATCTAACTGTTAATTGTGGTATTGTAAGAATGTCTGTGGTCAACTTGAATATACTTTGTTATTGGGGGAGAAATAGGAGAAAAATGCTTCTTGTATGTAGTACGGGAACATACTGCACATGACTATTGCAGACACAGTTGTGCATTCCTATTAGACAGCGAGGCTGCCCATCATAGTGTAGGACCAGTAGAGATGTATGCAGGTTGGGGCTTAGTGATGATTCAAAAAAAGGCTTGAAAATGTCTAAACTTTGCCCATCAGTGCAGTCTGGCATTTGGCCATGACATGAAGGGTTGAGAGGGTGCTGCAGTTGCATGGTATTTACCTGAATCTTGTACTATAAAGCAAGGTCCACTCATTACTGTGCTCTTGAAACACAGCATCAATAGGACAGAGAACCTAGATGCAGGGCTCTCCTGGAAAACAGGAAAAATCTGCAAGGACACAGACAGCATTTAAAAGCTTATAGGGGTTCTAGCCTTACCATACACACTACTAAATACTGTAATATATATTTCCCCAACTTCTTGTCTAGTAAAACCGATACTAAACAGAGAGTGAGTGGAAATTATTCTGAATGCAGCCCTAGGAAAAGTAAAACCCAATCTAATTCTGTCCCACTATATCCGAAAATGTTGGCTGGTTATATACTTTAAGCTGTGTTGCAGTTGTTAGAATGAGACTTGGAATGTGATAACCAGACGAATGTCCTTTAGGATCGTGTGTCTAACTTCTGCAGACATGCATGCTTGAGAACAAGGATGGGATGGAAGGATATGCGTTGCTTCTAACAGAAGGCTGGAGGAGTGATTGTAAATAAAAACTGAGAAAAGGGAAACCAGGCTCCTATCACTACGAATCCCTTGCATTATATCGTACCAACTAAATATATATATATATATATATATATATATATATATATATATATATATATATATATATATATATAATGCCTTTAAGATTTGGGCACTTAAAAAGGACAGATCCTTTATATTTCCTTGTGATTAGTTTGGAAAATTAAAATATTCTCGTTTCTACTCAGTATTAGGGATGAGCTTTATGTTTGGGTCGAACATTGGCTGTTTGCCCGTTCGGCAAACAGCAAACCATTTGGGGTGTTCGCGGCAAATTCAAAAAGCTGCGGAACACCCTTTAGATGTCTATGGGAGAAATCTAAAGTGCTAATTTTATAGGTTAATATGCAAGTTATTGTCAGTGTTTGGGGACCGATTCCTGCCCCAGGAGACATGTATCAATGCAAAAAGTTTTAAAAACTGCAGTTTTTTCGGGAGCAGTGATTTTACTAATGCTTAAAGTAAAACACTAAAAGTGAAATATTCCTTTAAATTTCATATGTGGGGGGTGTCTATAGTATGCCTGTAAAGTAGCACATGTTTCCTGTGTTTAGAAAAGTAATTTAAAACTACTCGCGGCTATTCATGAATTGTCGGGTCCCAGCAATACAGATCAAAGTCATTGGAAAAAAAAAAGAATTTTCAAGAAAAAAGAGTGGGGGTCCCCCCCCAAATTCCATATCATATTAACCTTTAAAATTAACACTTTTGATTTTTCATGTTCGTGTCCTATAGACTTTAACGGTGTTTGCGTGTACTTAACACATTTTTTGCCTGTTCGCATGTTCTGCTGCAAACCGAAACGGGGGGTGTTCAGCTCATCCCTACTCAGTATACAGTATATTTTCTTTTTTTTGCAAGAATTTGATTGAAAAGATTGGCAATTGAATTTTCTTCTGCGACCTGTTGCATTTAGTTTTAATATACGTGGCTTCAATACACGTAGTGCGGAATTTTCCAAACCACTAAATGAAAATATCACAAGATGGCATCTTTTTCAGTGATATCTTTAATCGGCCAATTTTTTTACACAAGCTTGCCTTGGTTTAACTTGTTATATTATTTCTAAAACTAGTTTATGACCCATTGCATGTCTGCTTTGATTTAATTAGGAATGCGTTATGGAGGACAGTGTATTTAATTGTGTCTCTCATTGCACTAAATTCCTTGGTGGTGACAGCTCAAATTGAATTACAGGGTTGTACTGTATTGTCCCAGATTCAGCAGTGTATTTTGGCGTTCACAATGATGTGTTATTGTCTTATGAATATCTGAATGACATAACTCTCCTTTCGCCATCATCTAGAAGAGGACAGTCTATTCCTCTTCAATTTAAATATGATATAAGAATTGCTAAAGGTTTGTGGATATGTCAAGATTCTGTGTTATGTGTCCAAGCATGAAAGAAAACTAACACTAGCTTATTATCTAAAAATAAAATTCTAACTACCAGATTTGGCTTGGTAAAATTAGCTTTCAGGATTATTTTGTACAGAATAGAGCAGTGTAAGAATGCCATATTCCAACCTACTGGCCATATGACTGGTTTAAAACCATAACTCCCAGCATACACTGTGCCAATGCCATGTTGAGGGACATGCAGGAATAGTAATAGGGTGTTCATGATTAGCATTGGCCCATGTATCCTTTGTTATCATTGGGCAACCACTCACACACACAGGATTGGGGTGTCTTCTCCTGTACACAACTAAAGTTCTTTTTTGGGGGGGACAAGACTTACAGAAAAATGAACATCGAAATTGGTCAACCATGGAGCACCTGCAGAAAAGCATGGTTATGCTAAACAAATGTACTGTAATGTCTCAGCAAATTGGCTGCTAATACAAATCACACTCTCCATTCTCATGCCATGTATGCTAGTAAAAAAAAACGTGTTTTTGTTGCTTCCAAAGTCCAGCTTTAAGATTGCACATCAGTTAAAGAGAAACTTTTAGACTAGTGAGTCCAATAAAAAAATCATTAATGACATAATGTGTTAATGTGGCAGTTTTGTTCCCTTTTTTTGGTCATAGATCAGCTAGTGACGATGCAACTCCCATGCATGCACCATGAGGTTGCACCATCCTATCATTAGACTCCACTAGCACCTTATATTGAATGCTGCACTGTGCAGTGTAAAAACAAAAACAGAAAAACTGATAGTAAAATGGAAAGGAATTTTTTAGCATAACAGACACACACTGCGGTTGATTTACTATAGGCAAATAGACTTTGCATTTTTGCAAGTGCACTCATTCTCTCCAGAGTGACTCCAGATCCTTAAAGGAACACTAAAGGCAGACATTTAAAAAAATAAAAATAACAAACATGTTATACTTACCTCCACTGTGCAGCTCGTTTTGCACAGAGTGTCCCTGAACTCTGTCTTCTGGGGTCCATCGGCGGCTGTCTCGGCTCCTCCTCGCAAAAGCTTTCTACCTTCATGCAAGCGCGCATGGTGGAAAGCTTTTGCGAGCGCGCTCCAGTGATACAGCGACGGCCATAGCCGCCGACTGTATCACTCGGCCCCACGTCATCCGCTGTGATTGACAGCAGCGCCAGCCAATGGCTGCGCTGCTATCAATCTGCCCAGCCTAGCCAATCAACGGCCAGGCTGGGAACCGAACAGGATGACAAGCACGTGCCCGGGAATTTCGAACGGTCAGGTAAGTAAAACGGGGGCTGGGGGGGGGGGGGGCGGTGCTGTCGGATGTTTTTTTACCTTAATGCATAGGTTGCATTAAGGAAAAAAAACTTTTACCTTTACAACCTTTAAAACCCCTTTAAAAATCTCCAAAAGGGACAGTTTTTACAGGTTAGCTATTTAGAGTTATAGAGAAGGTCAAGCGCTAGAATTTTTGCTCTTGTATCCTGTTCCCTCACAACTACTACGGTCACCCTCTCCTCTCTTTTTCTATCCTGTGTTCCCTCACTCACATCTTCAATCTCTCCCTCTCTAGTGGAACATTCCCCTCCCCTCTAAAACATGTGCAGATCACTCCCATACTTAAAAAGCCCTCACTGGACCCCACCAACCTAAACAACAAAAGACCCATCTCATTACTCCCATTCACATCTAAACTTCTAGAATGCTTAGACACCTTTCACACTTGTACGACTTCAAAGTCGCGCGATTTTACCGCGATTTTGTGGCCGCAATGAATGCCTGTGTAAGTGGCATCAAAATCGGCCCAAAGTAGTGCAAGTCTCTCCCATCCTCTTGAACTCGCTACCTCAACCTGTCCGGCTATCCCCTACTCTTGCTACCTTTAGGTGATCCATGAAAACTCATCTCTTCAGGGAAGCCTATCACGCTTCTAACTAAGCTTTTACCACTTCCATCAGCTCATTCCCCACAGTTACAACTTTTATACCACCTGTCCCACCCTTTTAGATTGTAAGCTCTTCTGAGCAGGGCCCTCTTAATCCTCTTGTATTTTATTTATTATATCTGTATTGTTTCCCTTTTATATTGTAAAGCGCTACGTAAACTGTTGGCGCTATATACATTCTGTATAATAATAATACCTCACATGTGAGGTGCGAACACCATTTACATATACGTGCACGATTTACGTATGCATTCGCTTCTGCATGCGAACACGGAGAAATGGGGTGTTTGAAATTATTTTCTTCTGATTTATTTATTTAAATTTTTAAACTGTGCCTTTTCATTTTTTGTATCACTTTTATTCCTATTACGAGGAACATTCCTTTGTAATATAAATAAGGATGACAGGTCCTCTTCATGGAGAGATCTGGGGTCTATAAAACCCCAAGTCTTAATTCTACCTTTAAAAGCAAAACATTAAAAGAAAAAAAACATTGATCTTTTGCTTAAGTTGTTTACTTTTGCCTAGACCAGAAGGGCGTCTGGGCATTGCACTGGTACTAGATCATAGAGGTGGGGAAAGATGATCTGGCCTCCTCTCACCTCTGTGACCAGCTAATCAGCCTCTCCGGATCACTTTTATGAGAAAGAGAATTGCTGGCTGTAAAAAAAAATACCAGGTTTATGGCTGATAGCATCGGCCATAACTCTGGTAAACCATATCAAAGCCGCAATGTATACAGTCGGTAAAATAAGTATTGAACACGGCACCATTTTCTTAGGTAAATATATTTCTAAAGGTGCTATTGACATGAAATTGTAACTACATGTCGGTAACAACCCATGCAATCCATACATACAAAGAAATCAAAACAAATACATTCAGAAATTAAGTCATGTGTAATAAAATGGAATGACACAGGAAAAAAGTACTTAACACGCTAACTGAAATTAATTTAATACTTTGTACAAAATCCTTTGTTGGTATTGACAGCTTCAATATGGCTCCTGTATGGTGAAACTAGTCGCATGCATTACTCAGGTGTATTTAGGTCCATTCTTCCACACAAAAAGTCCTCAATTCTTTGAGCCTATTCTATGTACTGTGATCTTTAGTTCTTTCCATAGATTTCCATAGATTTCTATTGGATTCAAGTCAGGTGATTGGCTGAGCCATTCTAGAAGTTTTTTATTTAAAGGGGAGTTACACCCACAATTTCACTTTTTAAATATAAATTTCCACTGTAATACACAAGCTTAATGTATTTTAGTAAAGTTAGTCTGTAAACTAAGGTCCGTTTTGTTAGGTTGTTACAGCATTTAGATACTTTATAATCTAGAAATAGACCGTGGCCATCTTAAGTGTGGGCATCATGAAGCCAGACTGTATGACTTCCTGGATTTCAGCTTTGCATATCTCACACATGCTCAGTGCTGCACACTAGATTTCAGTCAGGTTTGCAAGGACTACTGGGAAACATGATGCCTATCCCAGAAACCCTTGCAAATAGCCTTGTGACTTAATAGCCTAGGCCATGGGTCTTCAAACTACGGCCCTCCAGTTGTTCAGGAACTACAATTCCCATAATGCCTAGTGATGTCTGTGAATGTCAGTGTGTTACAATGCCTCATGGGATGTGTAGTTCTACAACATCTGGAGGGCCGTAGTTTGAGGATCCCTGGCCTAGGCTAATAAGGAGGAGGAAGTAATGAAGGACTACAAAATAAAGGTATTTAAAAGCAACAAAATAAATACAAATTGTCCATTCTGAACACTATGAGATTAGGGCATGCAGCACAGACAAACATAAAAAAATGAGTGGAACTCCACTTTAATTTATTTGAAACAAATTGAGAGTTTCCTTGGCTTTGTGTTTGGGATCATTGTCTTGCTGAAATGTCCACCCTTGTTTCACCTTCATCATCTTGATAGATGGCAGCATTTTTATCAAGAATGTCTTGGTACATTTTCCCATTCATCCTTCCTTCAATGATATGAAGTATTTTAAAAAACAGCCCTACACCATGGTGTTCCCACCTCTAAACTTCACTGTTCGTATGGTGTTTTTGGGGTGATGTGCAGTGCCATTTGACCTCCAAACATGGTGTGTATTATGGTATCCAAAGAGTTCCGTTTTGGTCTCATCTGACCAGACTATATTCTCCCAGTATTTCATAGGTTTAGAGTTGGTTCACACTAGGGCGACACGACTTGAGCATGAACCACAGGGCGATCTGGGGAGATTTACAACACGACTTGAAGTCGTTTTCAGGACAGGAGACATTCCAGTGGCCAATAAAACAACAATCAGCTCTGGGAGAGGGAAGGGGAGGGAGGGGTTCGCCTGAGAAATGTATGTTATCTTCCTGGAAAGTAGCTTCAATTAAGAGTCGGTTCACACTGGGGCGATCCGACTCCTGGGGCGGCTCTGCAAGTCGTCCTGAGGACGACTTCAGAGGCGACCTGCCAAACGACTTCTGTATAGAAGTCAATGGAGGTCGCCCCCAAAAGTCGTACAGGGAGCATTTCCTGCGTCGCTCCTTTTAGAACCCTCCCATTGCATTCAATGGGAGGCGACTCGTCAGGTGGCTGAGCCGCCAGACGAGTCGCCTCAGTGTGAACCGTGTCTTTGACAGTGATCAGACTTGGAAGCGACTTCCATTGAAATTAATGGGTACAAATCGCCTAGAAGTCTGATTGAAGTCGTACAGGAACCTTTTCTGAAAATCGGAGCGAATTAAGTATTGTGTATTAACACCGCTCCCATTCACTTACATTGCTTTTCTGGACAGCGCGACTTGGGACGACTTGAGATGACTTCAAGTCGGATCCCAAGTCGCTTCAATGACAAAAAGTGCAGCGCATAACAAGTGACATTTAAACAAAAGCAAAATAAACATAGAAAGTCCATATAAAGTGCACTGGTGAGTAAAATAATCTGATAATGCTCCAATCCAAACGTGACTGCGTGCAAATAATCCAAGATCAGTGACCCACAGGACAGATCCTCCACCAGATAATTAAAGATGGCCTCTCACCTGAGCTAATCGACCCAGGGTAAGGTCATACAGCATAAACACAAATGCATCCAAATCGTATATCAAGGGCACCAAACAGCAGGCAGCTCAGCAGTTCCCGGATCCATAGGAATGGTTATGCAAAAATAGAAGAAGGAACAGACTAGTGCTCTCTGTAACCAACTTGGTTTAATAAAATGAAGGTATAAAACTTACATAGCTGACACTCGCGGCAGAGTGTATGGTAAAAAGCATGTCCTGGATCTCCAGGTAAACAGACAGCAAACAAGCGTGAGACGGCGATCGCGGGTGACGTCACGTGACTCCTCCCCCTCGTACGCGTTACGTCCCAGTGGGCGGGACTTCATCAGCGTGGGGCGGAGAGATCAACGTGAACGTCCCGCTCTGATCTAAATAGTGTGCCGTTGCCAAAGCAACGAAGACACAGTCAAAAAATTGCAAACCTGCGCCACCTAGTGGGTGCAAACCAGCACCCACTAACAACAGGGCAATCAATAAGCAGGAATGTAGGTCTCAATAGAAATTGGACCAGATACATGACTGTGCATAAAAAATTTAGAACATGTAGTAAAAACAAATAATATAAAATGTAGAAAAAACTACACAAAAAATTTAATATTTAAAAAATATTAAAATAATAATAATAATGACGTCATCCGTAATCGCCTCCTCATTACAACCATAGGACCATATGACGATGAATACCCATATCGTTACATTATCTATCATAACAACAATAAATGGTACACATAATCACCACAAAAAATTTGACGTTTTATTTGAATTGATCCTACAGTGCTGGCTTGCATTATTGTAATTTATTTAATTTGTTTTGTTTATTATCTCCAGCGCTGAATTCCTTCCTTTTTTAGGATCCCAAGTCGCCCCAGTGTGAACCGACTCTAAATCTCTACAAAACTAGCAATCAAATACTTAATAAGATATTGCAATCAATACAAGAGAATACTGGTCCAGTATCCTATTCTCCTTTAGATTTACCAAAACCATATAATATGAGATCAAACCTAAGCAAGGGCATGCCTGTATGCAATCAGGCAGGCCCTTGCACTACATAGTTGAAGGTAAATGTAAAGGAAATTGAATTAGAAAATTGCATAGTGTTTGGCCAGCTAAAGGCCATACATTGAGACTAAACCAGCTGATATTAATTTGCACTGAAAAGGGGCAGGATTGCCTTCTCATTACTGGTAGTTTTCAGCTGGTGTTTTGGCTTTCCATGCCTTTTTACACCTCTCTTTCTTCTCTGTGTTATTCCATTTTATTACACATAACTTAATTTCTGAACTTATTTGTTTTGGTTTCTTTGTATGTATGGATTGCATTGTTACTGACATGTGGTGAAAATGTCATGTCAATAGCACCTTTAGAAATATATTTACCTAGAAAAATGGTTACATGTTTAATACTTATTTTACCCATTGTATATACGTATTGCGGTCTTTAACCACTTCCATACAGGGCATTTTCAACCCCTTCCTGCCCAGACCAATTTTTAGTTTTCAGCACTGTTGCACTTTGAATGACAATTGCGCGGTCATGTAACACTGTAGCCAAATTAAATCTTTTTTGTTTTTCCCCCCACAAATAGAGCTTTCGTTTGGGGGTATTTGATCATCTCTGCGGTTTTTATTTTTTGCGCTATAAACAAAAGAAGAGCAACAATTTTGAAAAAACACCATATTTTTTTACTTTTTGATTTAATAAATATCAATAAAAAAACAAAACAAAAAAAAAAAACGTTTTTTTCCTCAGTTTAGACCGATACTTATTCTTCTACATATTTTTGGTAAAAAAAAAACGCAATAAGCGTAAATTGATTGGTTTGCGCAAAAGTTATAGTGTCTACAAAATAGGGGATAGATTTATGGCATTTTTTTTTTTTTACTACATTTCAGGGGACACATCGGACACTTTTGATACGTTTTTGGGACCATTCACATTTATACAGCGATTAGTGCTATAAAACTGCACTGACTACTACTAGGGGGCGCTGAAAGGGTTAATATGTTCCCCAAAGTGTGTTCTAACTGTAGGGGAGGGGGATTCACAAGGGGTGGAGACCGATGTGTGTTCCTTTGTACTGGGAACACACATTGGTCTCCTCACCTCTGACATGAGGTGGATCTGTGTGTTTACACAGACAGATCCACACTCCTGCCGTGATTGCAGGCAATCGCGGGTACCCGGCGGACATCGCGACCGCCAGGTGCGCGCACCGGGTCGCAAGCGATGCCGCGGGCGTGCACGGCCCCTAGCGGCCGCGATGCAAAGGACCTTATATGACGTCCACTGTGAGGGACATACAGTTCCTGCCAACGTCATATTACTATGGCTCGGTAGGGAACTGGTTAAGTGGTTAAAGCGGAGGTCCACCCTAAAAAAAATAGCCAAAAAGGCTACAAAAAAAAAGTGTCTGTTACTAGGCAGATCGTCCTAATCTGTCACTTCCTCGTCTGCGGTGGTCTTCTTTCTTCTCCTCCTCGCGCTAGCAAATTTGTGTTGGACTTTAGTCCTGATTTAGGTCATTCTAATACTATAATAATGAATGTTCTTTGCCACGTACGTACTATTTCCGACTTCAAAGTTATAAAATTTGAGAAACAGAATGAGATGTTTGTATTGTTAAATAAGAAATCTATTTTGTTTAGCCTCCTCACACATCAGTACCATCAGCATCCCTGAAAATAAGTGTTTTTAGTCTTAGACTATTATTAACTCTTGGTCACATTGGCTAGCCATATGGAGGACTGTCCATCAGTAAGAGGAACTCTATCACCAAAACGCTAGTGATTAATAAATATATCATAAAAAGCCATTTGGCAGAGGTCTAAAGCAGGTGTGGTATACCATGTATACGGCTGGGATTCCCGGCAGTATAAAGTCCACTGGGAATCACAACGAGGGGAGAGCTTTTGCAGGGAATTCCGGTGACTTGTCAGTATTGTTCCACTATGGCAGGCGCAATCCTTGCCGACTGGCCACTTTTCTCAAATTCCACGTCGCCCCCGATGCCGGCCGAGGTTCGGAGATTTCCATCGGCAAGGATTGCGCCTGCGCAGTCCTTAGAGGAACCATCCTGATAGCCGGAACCATATTGGCAGATCACCGGCCGTGTGTACAGGTCTTATGCTCCCTTGGCACTGCCTCGCAGGGTTTTCCATTGGCAAGTATAGTAAATCTGGCAGAAAAAAAAAACGCCGGGAATCTCGGTGAGAGCAGGTTTCCTATTTTTCCCACCGGGATTCCCGGCATACACAAGCCCGGTTTTCACAGCAAAAAGCTCTCCCAGCAGTTTTTTTGCCGGGAAAACCGGTCGCTTGTACGAGACTTAAGAGGTAAAATAGCTGGAAATGGCAAATTAGCAGAGATCCACTGCATGTAGAGCACATATCAACAGTTGTATTAAGGCGGATATTAGATAATGATGCAAAGCTAGTAAAATTGAGATATTTATCTTGGCGAAAGGTTTATTTGTTTGAACAAGATTGAACTAAAAGCTGTCTAGGGAAATGATTTTATCAATTTTATTAAGGAAACTGATGTGTATTTGGAAGAAGCACATCTCAGATTATTCTGCGACCCTGTGTTTTCAAGCTCCTAAAACTGACTTTTGTTACAGAACAGAGATGGGTAGCTACATCTCCCTATTGAACAAAATTGTATATATTGTAGCCCTGCTTGCTTAAAGCCTATTTTTGATGTTGTACAAATGATTGTACAAATGATTAAAAATAAATTGGAATACTGTGTATTAGGGATGTCCCGATACCACTTTTTTAGGACCGAGTACAAGTACCGATACTTTTTTCAAGTAGTCGCCGATACTGAATACCGATACTTTTTTTTAAATGTGTCCCCAAATGCAGCCATGTCCCCCCAGCCATGTCCCTCCAGCCATGTCCCTCTAGCCATGTCCCTCACATATGCAGCCATGTCCCTTCAGCCATGTCCCTCACATATGCAGCCATGTCCCTCTACCCATGTCCCTCACATATGCAGCCATGTTCCTCTAGCCATGTCCCTCACATAAGCAGCCATGTCCCTTCAGCCATGTCCCTCTAGCCATGTCCCTCACATATGCAGCCATGTCCCTTCAGCCATGTCCCTCTAGCCATGTCCCTCACATATGCAGCCATGTCCCTTCAGCCATGTCCCTCTAGCCATGTCCCTCACATATGCAGCCATGTCCCTCCAGCCATGTCCCTCCAGCCATGTCCCTCCAGCCATGTCCCTCTAGCCATGTCCCTCACATATGCAGCCATGTCCCTTCAGCCATGTCCCTTCAGCCATGTCCCTTCAGCCATGTCCCTCACATATGCAGCCATGTCCCTTCAGCCATGTCCCTCTAGCCATGTCCCTCACATATGCAGCCATGTCCCTCCAGCCATGTCCCTCCAGCCATGTCCCTCCAGCCATGTCCCTCACATATGCAGCCATGTCCCTTCTGCCATGTCCCTTCAGCCATGTACCTTCAGCCATGTCCCTCACATATGCAGCCATGTCCCTTCAGCCATGTCCCTCACATATGCAGCCATGTCCTTTCAGCCATGTCCCTCTAGCCATGTCCCTCACATATGCAGCCATGTCCCTTCAGCCATGTCCCTCTAGCCATGTCCCTCACATATGCAGCCATGTCCCTTCAGCCATGTCCCTCCAGCCATTTCCCCCATACCTTTGCCGCCGAAAGTCGCCGCGCCGCCTCATGGAGAAAATCACAGCATTCATTTAAATAGCTGTTTTGCCGCGTGTATAGACACTCCCCCTTGCTCGGGATTGGACAGATCACGATCACCCATCCAATCCCAAGCAAGGGGGGAGTGTCTATACGCACGGGAACACTACAGCTATTCAAATGAAAGCTGTGATGTTCCCGCACGCCGTTTAACCCATGCGGCGGCTTTCTATGCGGCGGCGCGATGCGGCGGCTTTCTATGCGGCGGCGCGATGCGGCGGGGGGAAGTATTCTATTTAGGTATTGGGGGTACTTGCACTCCCGCAAATACTCGGTATCGGTCCCGATACCGATACTGGTATCGATATCGGGACAACCCTACTGTGTATAAGCAACAGAACCTTCCAACAAAAACTAAAAAATTAACGGCCAGCGAGAACTGCAAGTAAAGTGCTTCCTTACTGTGTTATTTCCTCCATTTAAAGTAATATGTTATACTTGGTTTAAAATTATATGAATTATTGATGAAAAATATTTGGCAAATGTTCTGTAAAAAGTCTTTAAAAATAAATTGTATTGGGTTATTTTCAAAGAGTAGTTTTATAAAGAATCAAACCGACAGGAGCAATATTTCCTTGGAAAGGCAAAATTGCAATTCTGACCTTTATAACTAGGCCTGAAATACCTATTAATTGGATATTATATGGAACATTCCTATTTAGGGTTGCACGGATACTGATACTGGTATCGGTTCCGATACTAAGCATTTGAAAAAGTATCAGTATTCGTGCAAATCCTTTGATACCTAAAACCGTTACTTTCAGGCTCGGTTCGGCATTCCCCCACTGACAGCTGAAATATAAAAAAAGCCAGCAATTATTGGTTGTAAAGGAGCGAGGTCACCGCGTCCTAAAAGCGGCGTTCCACCCAGTTCTGTGTTTATTAAAAGTCAACAGCTACAAAAAGTCTTGCGGGATCAAAAGGTTTTTTTTACATTTTCTTTTTACACTGCCACTAATTTTTTTTTTCTTTTATCACTTTTATTGCTGTCACAAGGAATATAAACATCCTTGTGACTGCAATAGGCAGTGATAGGTACTCTTTTCTCTCTCTTTTTATTTTTTTTTATTTTTTGGTGCACATAATTGTATAGTCAAAGGGAACATAGCACACCTTAATTATTAAGCTTAGTGAACAGTTTACTTCGGTAACCCATAGGGATTAGCTACTAGCTATATGTACAGTATCACAAACCCCAAACGCTTCCAATGTTGTCCCCATTGCATTATATGACTTACATACAGTTGTGTTCAAAATTATTCAACCCCCCAATGCTGTAAAGTAGGTTTTAGGGAATTTAGTGTACATTTGTAATTGTATTCAGAATGAAATCCTACAAGGACTTCTTAAAGAACCATATGCAACTAAAATGACATCAATTGGTTTTGTAATACAGTAGTAAATGTTTTTTTTGTGAATTCTTCATTTACACAATTATTCAACCCCTTAAAGACTACTTCTCTGAAGAAAAGAGGTTCATTGAAGTGTTTTCAATCAGGTATTGAAAACACCTGTGGATGTCAGGGAGCAGCAATAAAGCCTTAGGCTCCTTACACACGGAGCGGTCCGTTTTTCGGTCCGCTCCGTGTGTCCGTCAGCTCAGCGGGGGGGGGGGGGGGGTCTCCGCTCAGCTGTCGCTCCCCTATGGGGAGTCGGATGGAAACGGATCCGTTTGGCCGGACGGAAGAAAAATAGGGCATTCTTCCGTCCGCAAAAACGGATGCGGATCTAGCGGACGTTAGCGGATGCATCATCCGCTAACGGATCCGCTCCCATAGGGGTTCATTACAAGTTCGTAAACGGACTTGTAATGAACGGACGAGCGGAGAGGGCGTGTGAAAGGACCCTAATAAGCACCAATTAGGCAGCTTTAAAATGACTGTGATACTCGGCTCCTTCTAGACATTTACTGGTGTGGTTACAAACATGGTGAAGTCAAGAGAATGGTCCAGGAAGACAAGAGAAGAGGTGATTACTCTTCACAGGAAGGGCAATGGCTATAAGAAGATTGCAAAGATGTTAAACATACCAAGAGACACCATAGGAAGCATCATTCGCAAATTCAAGGCAAAGGGCACTGTTGAAACGCTACCTGGTCGTGGCAGAAAGAAGATGCTGACTTCGACTGCTGTGCGCTATCTGAAGCGTAGAGTGGAGAAAAGTCCCCTTGTGACTGCTGAGGAACTGAGAAGAGATTTGTCAGATGTGGGTACTGAAGTTTCTGCTCAGACAATACGGCGCACACTGCGTAATGAAGGCCTCCATGCCAGAACTCCCAGGCGCACCCCCTTCCTGTCTCCAAAGAATAAGAAGAGTTGACTGCAGTATGCCAAAAGTCATGTGGACAAACCACAGAAGTTTTAGGATTGTGTTCTGTGGACTGATGAAACAAAATTAGAACTGTTTGGGCCCATGGATCAACGCTATGTTTGGAGGAGGAAGAACAAGGCCTATGATGAAAAGAACACCGTGCCTACAGTGAAGCATGGCGGATGGTCAATCATTCTTTGGGGCTGTTTTGCTTCTGCAGGTACAGGGAAGCATTAGTGTGTGCAAGGTACCATGAATTCTCTTCAGTACCAGGAGATATTGGATGACAATGTGGTGCAGTCCGCCACAAACCTGAGGCTTGGGAGACGTTGGACCTTTCAACAGGACAATGATCCCAAGCATACCTCCAAGTCCACTAGAGCATGGTTGCAGATTAAAGGCTGGAACATTTTGAAGTGGCCATCGCAGTCACCAGACTTAAATCCGATTGAGAACCTCTGGTGGAACTTAAAGAAAGCAGTTGCAGTGCGCAAGCCTAAGAATGTGACTGAACTGGAGGCTTTTGCCCATGACGAATGGGCGAAGATACCCGTAGATCGCTGCAAAACACTTGTGTCAAGCTATGCTTCACGTTTAAAAGCTGTTATAACTGTAAAAGGATGTTGTACTAAGATTGAATGTCACTTGGGGGTTGAATAAAACTGATAATGATGTGAGCACAGGAAAGACATTTGTGGTTATTTCATTATAAATGTTATGTTATATTTGTCTGACCTACACGTGCCTCTTTGATTTAATTGTAAGCAGGGTGACAGGATGATCAAAATCAATGTCAAACTGGGCAAAACAATCAATTTCAGTGGGGGTTGAATAATTTTGAATACAACTGTACAAAAGGTATAATTTAAGCAGTAGTGGTAAGACCTCTTTCACTTGGTCTAGATCAGGGTTTCCCAACCAGGGTTCAGTGGAAGTCTAGGGTTCACCCAGAGGTTGCTAGAGGTTCATTGATCAATGAGCAATTTCTGCTTCTCAGATAAGTTCCCACTCACACCATTGATCTTTTTATCTATCAGTAAGGGGGTAATTATTTCTAATGACCACAAGTGTAAGGAACATTATTCCCAATGGCAATAACACTAATGTATCATGAGTTGCAGAAATAATAATTTTTAGCAGGGGTTCCCCTGTGGCTCAGCTCGGGTGCCCCCATAACAAGCTGCTTGCTGTGGGGGCACTCAATAGGAGGGAGGGGCCAGGAGCGCCAAAAAGGAACCAGAGACGAGGAGGATCTGGGCTGTTCTGTGCAAAACCACGGCAATAGTGCAGGTAAGTATAACATGTTTGTTATTTTTAAAGAAAAAAAGAACTGAGACTTTACAATCACTTTAAAAAGTGCAATGGGGTCATTTGGCAGTCCATTCAAAATAAATGGGTTGTTTTACTCAGAAGTAGGTCAGCATGCATGCAGTAACGCACAGAGGAACTGTGTGATGGGATCAGAATGTAAAGTAAAAAGGTTAGAATTGATTGTGTGACTACTTGTGACCTAATCCTTTTTTTTTAATTAAATGTTTTTATTTATTTATTACAGGTAGTTATATAGCCGTGATTATGATTATTATTTATTTGTTATTTTTAGTCTTTGCTTATTGCTTTTTTTTTTCAATAGATGAGCTGTGATAGTCCAATATACAATACTCATATGCTAAACATGAATGTCCTTGTTGCATATCCTTGATGCGTTGTCCTTGCAGGAAGAGTGTTAGTGGATATACAGTGAGCAGTCAATAAATTGAGGGTTATGCATCAGCTAAATGTGTGTTGTGTGTCTGTTTATATGTAGCTACTTAGCTTTTATGGCCAATGAGAACATATGTCATCGCTACATATGGATATTGTGACTTCCTTTTACACCCAGAACAGCTGCCAAATGATTTGGGTGGTGCTGTCAAAGACCTGCAGGTTAATCTGCCCTTGAGTGAAACCTGTTATGTAAGAGCTCATTATGGAATTTCCTTTGTATATCCAATAACATATAGCATATTTGTGATATATTTATTATTTAAAGCTCCTCTCTGGCCACAATATTTTATCTGATTGGCAGCTTCTCTATCCCTCTTTCCTCCCCCTAAAATTATTACTAAGAGAAATTGCAAGGCCACCATTGGCCTCCTGAAATTAACCTTCTGAATTTGCTACTTTGTGCAATTGCATATTAATTCCCATTATTGCTCATTGTACTGCTTTATAGCAGCAACCCAGTATTGTTCAAAAAACTCTTTTGTGTTCTATTTATTATTATTCAGGATGTATATAGAGCCAGCAGTTTGTGCAGTGCTTTACAATATGCAGGGAGACAGTATAATTACAATACAATGCAATACAAGATTGTCAGGAGGGTCTTCTCATAAGAGCTTACAATCTAATAGGGTGGGTCAAGTGGTACAAAAGGTAATAACTGTGAGGGATGAGCTGATGCAAGATAAAAAAGTTCAGTTATTAGGTGATAGGCTTCCTTAAAGGTGGACAGAGTAGGAGATAGCTGGACTCATTGAGGTAGAGAGTTCCAGAGGATGGGAGAGGCTCTGCAGAAGTCCTGGAGGCGAGTATGGGAGGAGGAGATACAAGAGGCTAGAGAGCAGGAGGTCTTGGGAGGATCGGAGAGGATGGTTCGGGTGAGATACGTTTGATCTAGCTTGGAGCACAGATGTGAATGTTTATGTATGTTGCTGTTAGTATTGGGACGACAAATTTCTAGGAGGGCTGTTTTTGGGCAGGCCTGGGTGGGCATGGTTGTCCGAACACAGACAGCACAGAGACACAATAACAGCAGTGACAATGCTGGCTTTAAAGGCTATGTCCACATTGATCTGTGTCTGCCAATGTCTTTCATAGTGCAGGATTTGCAGTACGTTGTAACACATTGACAAGCATTTTTGTTCATTTTATTTCACTAATTCTCATTGTTTATGCGTAGCGCAATTTAAATTTGGCAAATGAGGGTTGATTTCCTGCAGTGACATAATTGTTGTGCACTGTGAAATGATCTATTTGCAGGAAATGCAGTGCATGAAAACACATTAAATCGGACTACACTTGCATTTGAAGCTTCTATGGGCGTTTTATAGCGCATGAAAATGCACAGAAAAACAGACATGCTTCAAATTTCATAATGCGCATGGAAGTGAATGGCCTCATTGAGTAACATGTGGTATTATGACATATCTTTTGTTTTGTGTTCTGACGCAAAGGGCTTCAATTTTATATTTCTTTGATATTCTTTTAGCAGATTACATGTAATTAAAAGATTCAGTAGATGAATCAATTAAGACAAGCTTTGTGTTTATTTTACTGTATAAGAAAGGTACATGTAACACATAAATGTAGATAATGAGATCATGCAATATACTGTTGTTTCTATGAAACAGACCTCTTCACCTTCTATTATACTAAGAATCTTACTTCCACTACTTCTGAGAAATATAATAGAAAGCCATAAACAATCATGTAAGATTTGGCAGTTAATGAAAATGCTGTTTCCTCCATAGCTGTACATAGGCATAGTAAAGGAATGGTATCCATTTCTTATGGGAAAAGTGAATTGTACAATCGTTCTTAGAGGTATTTTTCAGCTTTTTAGCTTTCAGAACAAATCCTGCAACAGATCCTGAAATTGCCACAAGGTTGTTATCGCTATTGATGGTTATTATGTGTGCATCCCTGGCAGAAGGCATATCATGCATAGCCAGACTAGGAGAGGTTTGACATTGCAAATGTAAAACTGAATAAATATACCCATAGTGATACAATACATTCAGGTATCATAAGCTCTATTAATAAAATATATAAAAATAACATTTATAACCATTGTTTATTCCTTTAAAGCTGAACTCTGGGCATGATAAAAAAAAAATCAGTTAATGCAGCTATGTAGGCATTACACATCATTAAAGCCAAGGATAAGCAAATGTTGTCTAAATACAAGAGTCATGTGCCTTCTTATTTGAATCTTGGTGTGCTTTGTGTATTTCTTCCAGACCTGTGCAGCAATTCAATGTGAATCTTTCCCTCTGCAGGAGCTTCCTGTAATAAAGACTTTGCAACCTCACTGTGCCCATTGCAGCCTTGCCAATCGCCATTCCTGATTCTATACTCCTGACTGTTTACCTGATTATGGTAACATGCAGAGTCAGACGGCGGATGTCCATTGTTAAAAAGTGGCGCCTCCTCCTCGTTCTGTTCTCTTTTTTTCTGGTCGAGATTCTGGCCAGATTTCCTGAAAAATCTGAGAATCCTGAAAGCCTCGTACACACGAATAGTAATCTCAGCAAAAAGCAGTTTGATTGATGGTTTTTGAAGAAAAAAACGGTCGTGTGTACAAGGCCTTACAGAGAAAGTGGTATCGCCTTCCTGATAGTGCTGACTGGCAGAATATATGAATTACAAAAGTGGCTGGACATAAATTATAGGGAAAGTCCCCCCAACACTAAAATCACTACATCTACAGACATCCATGATCTAACACTAACCTATCTAGCCCTATAAAGAAGAAATCAGTATACATAGCTTTTCTCAAGCCACTCTGATCCTGGGCTGAGCTGTCAGCCGTGGCTTCACTGTGGTGGCGGGTGCAGAGGAGGCAGCTGACCACGGAAGCCCCATAGTATCTCTATGGGTGACATCACTCCCCATTAATTTCACAGCCATTGTCAGCTGTGTCCTCTATAGAGCTTCTGCCATTGGACACCGGACCAGAGCCGCTTCAAAAAAGGTATGTATACTGATTTCTTATTTACAGGGCTAGATAGGTTTGTCTTAGATTGTGGATGACTGTAGATGTAGCGATGTTAGTGTTAGCGTGGACCTCCTCTTTAATACCGCGTACACACAATCGGAAATTCAGATGAGAAAATCGTGTATTTATTTTCAGACGGAATGTTGGCTCAAACATGTGTTGCATACACACGGTCACACCAAATTCTGACCGTCAAGAATGCGGTGACATACAACACTACAATGAGCCGAGAAAAGTTAAGTTCAATGATTCCGAGCATCCGTCAAATTGATTCTGAGCATGCATGTTTTTTTTGCGTGTTGGAATTGCATTCAGACATTCAGAAGTCCCTACAAGAACTTTTCTTGTCGGAAAAATTGAGAACCAGCTCTCAAATTTTTGCTGTCGGAAATTCCAACAGAAAAAGTCAGATGGAGCCTACACACGGTCGGAAATTTCTGACCAAAAGCTCACATTGAACTTTTCTTGTCAGAATTTCTGATCGTGTGTACGCAGCATAAAGGATCCCCATTTTATGTTGTGTTATGGATGATGTTCAGCGGTCGGGACAGTTGCTGGCAGAGGATCTCGTGCCAGTGGAGTTGATGTATACTGAAGCTGCTATAGACAACCACACCGCTGGGTGCAGTTCCTCTCCAGACACTGCCCTACCAAACATAGGTGAAATGAAATTTGACAAATGCATTGATATTTCTGACCATGATAAAAAATGCAGCTTATCTGCGATTTTTGATGGTTTGGTTACCATGGATGACAACAAAAATAATGGTATACCTGATGGTCTTGGCCAGGTTGATCTGGTTGTAGCAAACACTGAAAAGTGTAGTGGAGACTGTGCATGGTGAATGGTGGACAAGGAAAAGCTGTGAAAGCTGGAAAAGCTGTAGAAAGCTGTGAAAGCACTTGGTGTCCTGCCTGGAAGCCTGCTATTTGGGAACTTACCTGCAAGGACTGTTTAACTGTGACAGCAGTTCTGAGCTCTACACGTCTGTGAGACTGATTATTTCTTTTGTTTTGCTGCTGTGAAGCTATTTCAGTTTAATAAACCTCAGTTTTGATTTAAAAGCCTGTGTCCTGCGATGTAGTTGGTTCCCCCAACTTTAGTGCAAAATCTGTAAAAAAAAAAATCATTAAGGGCCAATTTACACCACATGCAGTCAAGTGTGTTTTTTTTTTTTGCATCAAAGATGCATGGAAAGTAGGTTATATGGTTTTCAATGGCATAGCTTCACACCAGGTCTTCCATTTTCAGTGCGTTCCAGTTCCAGAACTGCATTTTCCCTCCACTGGACTATACTGGAACGCTGTAAAACACAACAAAATGCACTGAAATGTATTTAAAGTGGATGTCACAATGTAAAGTACAAGATTTCCTATCATCTGTGCCCAGTCTTGCCACACAGAGTTAATTCGGCTCTGATCAATCCTCTTTTATCGTTCAGTAAAAATTAACAGACTTCCAGATAAAAACCTGTCTAAATAAAAAGTCTGTTTCTCTCTTCTTGCTTTGAGTGACAGGTTATTTACATATCTAGCTTGGACATGTTTATCATATGTTATGTTATGTTTATCATAATATGAGGTGATCCAAAGCTCATTGTATATTACCAGAATGTATTATGTGAGGGAGGAGTGGATTTCTCACTTTTTATACTTTGGATCACCTCATATTATGATAAACATAACACGCACTGGAATGTGTCAAAAAAGCATTTGGAACGCATCTGGACTGTGTTTCTATGGTGTAAACTGGCCCTAAAACTAATCAGCTTCCAGTTTTTTTTTGCCAAAGCTGAAAGCGGACCCTCAGTCATTTTTTTCAACTTTCCGTCTATTAAATCTTCTGCCCTTGTTGTTTTAACTTTGGATAGTAAAACATTTTTCTGCCAATAAATACCTTCTACAGCCCACTTCATGTTTCTTAGCCTAGGCCTATGACATCATGCAGAGCTCTCTCTCTCTTTCTCACTCTTGTTAGAGTTTGCCAGGAAGGGAGGGGGTGAATCATAAGATTGCCAATGAGAGCTTCCGAGCTGGAGGTTTGCCTCTTTGTGTCTGTGTAAATCCAGGAAGTGAACAGACAGCAGCTTCAGCTGCCTACAGTTAATATGGTTGCAGCCAGACTTAGTGGGGTGAGATTTTTTCAGCATATTTGGCAAGTACAGTATCACAGTATATATAAAATAATATACAAAATGGTTGCAGGGACGCTTCGGAATGGCAAAGGTGTTTTTATTACAAATGATGTGAGCAGACTGCAGTTCCTTTTTATTTGTACAAGCTGAGACTGGAAGCTGATTGGCTATGATGCACAGCCTCACCAGATTCCAAGTGCATCAGTTTTAGTAAATCTGCTCCAATGTGAGCTAGTATGTGGTCCTTTTGACAGATAATTCTTAAAAGGGATTATTCATTATTCACTTATGTCTAATGCAATGCATACATCAAGTATATATTCTGCAGTACCAAATATCCCTGTCCTAGAAACACTGGAATTCACATAACTCCCTTCCTTCACTTCTCTAAAGAGAGCTAATTACTCTGCCTGTCGCATTTGCAGGGGGACTCATCTACATATGGATAATTTAGGCGGATGTCATTTCACATTTTTATAGCACGGATAACATTATGTCGGTTTTCCTGAGTTCTTCTTTATTTTTATTTTTTTTTAGAAAAATTGAATTGAGTCTAGTAAGATATTACAATGGAAAAACAATGGATATTAAGTAACATTTGTCAGGTTGTGAGCAACATTGTAGCGTATGGATTTGTCTCTCCGGCAGTTGCCTTGATACCTAAAAGGATTGTAGAGGAGAAGATGAATGTGCACAGACATGTATGTGGATATGACAAGATGGAATCCCTGGTATGCTATTGTGTTGGAAATGTTTGTGTATGTAGATTTGGATGGGGGCAATTATATAACAGGGTCTTGTTTTCAAGGGGCTGTTATGTTTGCTGTTTTAGGCCTTTGTGGGTGTGTATGGTTATCATCCATGGCACATTAATGCCTTGCACACACGATCGGAATTTACTATGAAAAAAATGAATTTATTCATCAAATATTCCCAGCTCCATCAGACTTTTTCCGTCGCAGTTTAGAAATAGATCATGTTTTATTATGTACTGTATATACTTGTATAGCTTGTATAGCAAGTAAAAATGTATTCAAAGTGATTTGTAAAGCTACGTTTTTATTTATTTTTAAATAACTTACCTCCACTGTGCAGCTCGTTTTGCACAGAGTGGCCCCGATCCTCAAATTCTGTGGTCCCCCGGCGGCTCTCGCGACTCCTCCCTGCATCAGATAACCCCCTATAGGCGAAGCGCCCTCCCGGGGGGTTACCTTGCGGCACGCTCCCGAGTCCAGCATTTGCATGTATAGACATCAATGCAGGACTTGGCCCCGCCCCTGGCGCCCGCGTCATTGTATTTGATTGACAGCAGCGGCTGCTATCAATCTATTCAATCAAGAGCAAGGGACAGGGCATCCTTGAAATTCGGGGCTCAGGTTAGTAAAATGGGGGTGCTGGGGGGACAGTGACTGGCAAAAGTATTTTCATCAAGGTGAAAAAACACGAGGGTTTACAAACATTGTCTTGCAAAATGCTCTCAAACCAAGTTAGTCTAAAACCAAGGTTTTACTCTTAGGCCGCGTACACACGATCGGTCAAAACCGGTGAAAACAGACTGAAGTTCAGTTTCATCGGTTCAAACCGATGCTTTAAAATTGAACCGATGGACGACTGACCGATGGGTCAAAACCGATCGTTAGTATGCAAAGGCATCGGTCAAAAGGCCGCGCATGCTCAGAATCAAGTCGACGCATGCTTGGAAGCATTGAACTTCGTTTTTTTCAGCACGTCGTGTGTTTTACGTCACCGCGCTCTGACACAATCTTTTTTTTTAACTGATGGTGTGTAGGCGCATCAGACCGTCAGTCTGCTTTGTCGATTAACCGATGAAAACTGTCCTTAGGACCGTTCTCGTCGGATGGACTGATCGTGTGTACGCGGCCTTACTATCTATCTATCTATCTATGTATCTATCTATCTATCTATCTATCTGTCTGTCTGTCTGTCTGTCTGTCTGTCTGTCTGTCTGTTTATCTATCTAATCTATTTATCTATCTTCTTGGTGTGAAACCTAGGTTTGAAATACATGTTGGGTTTCCCAGGTTTTTGAAAATATCAGGTCCTCCTAATCTCCTAATGAATAGGAAATTTACAGAGAATAGCGTTTGGAACAACATCAGAAAACACTAGCATCTCTACATGAAACACAACTAAACATTTGCTTTCCTAAGACATGTATATATACTTATATTTCACCAAACAGAGCATGTATCCAAGTGCAACAACAGAAAAGATAGCAGGAGCAGATGGTTTGTCCTTGTCCCCGTGCGCTCAGTAGCTAGACTCTGGTCTGTATCCATACAGTGACAGCCTTCCGCTGCTCCTGACCTCTAGGTCTTGTCACAGAATCTCCCATCTCGTTGAATCTCGGCTGCTTTGACGACACTGGCGGCTCCAGGCTTAGTGCCCAAATGAAAATATCTGCCTAAGCTAATTCCTAAGTCACTGAGGCTAACTCTACGGTTGTGTAGAACCCCCCTCCTGTTTGCTTGGTGATCTGCCCAGTCTCACTCTTGAAGGATTCTAATAGTATATAAATAGTCACCCATGAGATGTATATCAGGAGCCGAGCCATATGATGTAGTATCTGGCTGGGTTCTAAGTATCTTACACTACAGTGCCCTTAAATGTCCTGCAGATGTGACCTGCGGGCTGTGGCAGCAAATAGATTCTTCTACTAGATATTGTGTGATTTCTGTATGACTGCATAATTAAATGTGTGCATAAAAATAAACTATACATCCAGTATTCTGGATACATAAATATATACAGGAATTTTCTGAAAACACTTTTGTTAAACAATTAACCACTTGCCGCACGCCGATGTACGTCGGCAGAATGGCACGGGCAGGTAGATTGGCGTACAGGTATGTCTATTTCTGGCGTACAGGTACGTCCGTGAGCAGGAACGGTCATCAGTGACGTGTCACGTGTAGCCACCCCCCCAAACAGGTATAATCACTTCTTAGGGAACACTTAACCCCTGCAGCGCCACCTAGTGGTTAACCCCTTCACTACCAGTGTCATTTTTACAGTAACCAGTGCATTTTTATAGCACTGATTGCTGTCAAAATGACAATGGTCCCAAAATGCTGTCAAAAGTGTCCGATGTGTAGGAGCTGTGGTGGCTCAACGTGATTGGCACTGCGCTGATAAGCCGTTCACCTCTGCAGCCAAGGGTTCGGATCCCGGTCTCGGCTACATGTGAATTGAGTTTGGTGGTCTCAGTCCGGCTCCCGGTGGGTGTGCTATGCAAGGTAAGTCTGTGCTTAGTACGCCCCCCCCACAAAAACCACCACACTTGCACGCACACAAAATTGGTTTAACACGCACGCACTTTGGCCATGCGGTCTCCTAAAAAAGAGAGGCGAAGGACCTACAGGGCTGGCTGAGCGGGCTAGGCCCCCTCACTTCCTCATAGGGGGAGTCCCTCTGTCCCGTTGAGCTCCCAAGCAGAACAGGTAGGGCGGGGTGAGGGGGAGGTCCTCCCTCACACCCGCCATTGCCACCGGGGACATGGAGAAGGATGGCAGATTGCCTCTGGGGGGAGGGTCTGCCTACTCCCAACTTCTGCAGTCCGGCTCCTCTCTCGAGTTCACGCACAAAAAAAATACACTTTAAAAAAACAAAAACAAAAAAGTGTCCAATGTGTCCACCATAATGTCGCAGTCACGATAAAAATCGCTGATCGCCGCCATAACTAGTAAAAAATTATTAATAAAAATGCCATAAAACAGTCTCCTATTTTGTAGAAGCTATAAGTTTTGCGCAAACCAATTAATAAATGCTTATTGCAATTTTTTTTACCGAAAATATGTAGAAGAATATGTATCGGACTAAACTGTGGAAGAAATTATTTTTTTTTTATATTTTTTCGGGAATATTTATTATAGAAAAAAGTAAAAAATATTGAATTTTTTTCAAAATTATTGCTCTTTTTTTTTTTTTTATAGCACAAATACCACCAAAAGAAAGCTCTATTTGTGGGAAAAAAAGGATGTCAATTTTGTTTGGGAGCCACGTCACATGGTCGCGCAATTGTCAGTTAAAGCGATGCAGTGCCGAAATG
Source organism: Rana kukunoris (assembly GCA_029574335.1). Taxonomy (NCBI): domain Eukaryota; kingdom Metazoa; phylum Chordata; class Amphibia; order Anura; family Ranidae; genus Rana; species Rana kukunoris. Next base: position 269,070,303 of record CM056051.1, on the reverse strand, counting down.
GAAAAAGTGGCCCGGTCTTTAACCACCAAAATGGTGGGGATTAAGCGGTTAACTTGATTGTGCAGGTATACCAGAACCTTACACCTGCACCTGCATGTTCTCTCCCAAGCCACCTCTGTGTGAGACTTCCTGTTCACTGTCTGTGATTGACAGTGTGTCTCAGTCAATAAAAGGCAGAGACCCAAGAGAGCCTCTGTACAGTGCCGGATTGGGAGCGGGCTCAGGTGAGTATAAACGGACGGCGTTTTTTTACCTTCATGCATATAATGGAAAAAAAAAAAAAACACTTCACAGCAGAACTGAACGCAGAGATACTCATCTTTCTGACAAACTCCCCTGCGCCGGCATATTCTCAAGTGCTAGGTTTCGGGCCTCTTTATTGGCCAGCATGGGATGATGTCACTCTTGTGCAGGAGCTAGTCACACAGGAATCGGGATGGACACTGTAGACTGAGCTGGACTTGCTCAGCTCAGTTTACATTCCAAGGATCACTATCATCAGGCAAGTAGTTGAAGTTCACTGCAGAAGAGACATTGCATGAACTTTAGTTCCACTTCAAATCCATTTATGGCCAGCTTAAATCGGGTTGATGAGGGTTACTAAATACTACTAGTAACTGTCCAATTAGCAAATTGACAAAGATCTAGTATTTTGGAAGGTTGACAGATGTTCAATTATAATGTGGATACCTTTGATTACCTGTGGTGATCGCTGCTGGGTGCACTTTGTGTGCATCAAGCAGTAATCAATGCAGGTAGTCGTTGTCTATGCAGAGAGCCACGAATAGCTGTGGCCGCCAGCGACCTGTCATTTTAGTGAACAGGGCTGGTGGCTGCACTTAGCCGATAAGAGCCACAGCAGGAATCTATGCTTGCCTGTACTATATGCCCTGGCCCTAATTGCCAGTGCGAATGTAGCCTAAAAAAGCATTTTGCTTACCATATTCCTCGCTCGCCCAGGCTCCTCCTCTCCCCTGAAGCCACTTCTCTTCTGTGCTCTGTCTGTCAGACGCACTCTGACATAATCATGTACAATGCAGGACCAGCAGTTCTGCATTGAGGATGAGAATGCTGAGGGATCACATTGGAGAGAAGAGGATAGTGCCAGCTGCATGGGAAGTGAGAGATAAGGTAAGTATAATTACTTTTTAATGGTACCCTAACAAGGGTTGTTTTGACATTTCCCCCAAGTTCAGCTTCAACACTAAGGTGTACTGTATGTTTAAAGGGCAATATAGAGAGCATTATTATTCTTCAACATTTAGAAAGCTGTCAGAGCACCTGTTTATTACCATGTATACTTCTCTTCTCTGGCTGAGAACAGAAATGAATGCAATACACAGTGAGTGGCTGTGATGTGAAGGGTAAGGCTGGCCAGTGGCGTCACTAGGGTTGGTGTCACCCAGTGCAAAAAAGTTGCAGACCCCCCTCAGTTACAGACCCCCCCTCAGTTGCAGCCCCCCATCAGTACAGACCCCCCTCAGTACAGACAACCCCCTCAGTTACAGACACCCCGCCTCAGTGCAGACCCCCCTCAGTTACAGGCACCCCTCAGTGCAAACCCCCTCAGTACAGACACCCCCTTGGTGCGGCCCCCTCTAGTGCAGACCCCCCCATTACAGACACCCCCAGCAGAACAGACACCCCCCTCAGTGCAGACCCCCCCCCAGCATTAGACACCCCCTCCCCCATCAGTACAGACGCCCCCCTTACCTTACAGACCTCAGAACAGCATATACACACAGCAGTGTGTCCCTCGAGCTCTTCCTCCTCTGTGGATGTAAACAGAGAGGAGGGGGCGGCAGCTTAGCTCCGCTGAGGGACACACCCGCGGCGCAACCTGCGAGGCACAGGGCAACGGGCTGTGTTAGTGGTGGCGCTAACCACGGGTGTAACCCCTCTGGTGGGGTCTCACCCGGGTGTGCCCTGCCTAGCAACGCCACTGAGGCTGGCCATACACCACAGGTTGCAGGAAGGAAATTTGATTGATTCCCCCCCTCAACACAGACAGCATTGACAGGGGAATCCTTACCGCAGAGCCATTGTGTTTTCCCAGCAGGGGGGAAGGGGCTACAACAGCCGCTAGCGATAATGGCATGTAAAAATTTAGCAGGCTGGTTGTATCCAAGTTGATCCATTAATCAACTTGGGTACATTTAGCCTGCCCATACACAGTTCAAATCTTGGCCAGTTCAGCAGGAGATTCAAACCGTCTATGGCTGTCTTAAGTGAGGAGAAGTGAGATTTTTACCCATAATCCATGCCAGAAGTTAGGCTGTGGTTCAGTGGTAGTCATATTTAAGGCCCTTCACATTGAGGTTCTTCATACCTGACCGCACAGGGTCCTAAACACCAGTATCCCTCGGTACGTAATTCAGCCCTGTCTAGCCACAGCCTGCCATAGATTTTGACAGGCTGCCTGCAGCAGGCTTTGCTGTCAATTCAAAAACAGAATTAAAAACATCTTTGTATGCATTTAAGGATCTGCTGTTCGTAATAGCATTTAGGCATGTGCAAAAGTGAAAAATTCGTTTCGTTTCGTTTCGTTTCGTTTCAATTCGTCATTTAATAAATTTCGTTAAGTTAGGTTCGTTACATGTGTTGAATTCGTTTTCGGAATTCGTTCGTTTTCGACCGAATTTCGAAAAATACGGTCGAAATCGAAAATATTTCGACCGTTTTTCGAATTCGTTCGTTTTCGACCGAATTTCGAAAAAAACGGTCGAAATCGAAAATATTTCAACCAGATTAGAAAACAAATAGTCTCTTTTCGAATAGAATTTTTTTCGAATTAAATTCGAAAATATTTTTTTTTTTTTTCGAATTCCGATCGAATTTAGTCCGCGGGTATTCGATTCGGAATTCGAAAAAAAAATCGATTTCGACCTTTTTTTTCGACATTCGGTCGAAAATGAACGAATTCCGAAAACGGTCGAAATTTTTCGCTATTATAGCAATTCGGAAATTCGTATGCATCCGAATGTCCGAATAATGGAAAATTCGTCCGAATTTCGATTCGGAACGAAACGAAATGCACATGCCTAATAGCATTTGCATTTGCAGATCATGATGACTGCCGAGCATCTGAATCTAAGGCCAATAGATGTTGTTGCCAAGTGTAAATGTGTGTCTAAGGCAGCAAATGTAGTTTGTAGGAAGAAGTGGATGTAATTATAGGCTATTACGGGCTATTTAACATGACCTTCTTTTTAGCTCATGGTAATGCAGTCTTTACTAAAGAAAACAACATGCCATTAAACAAAGGTTAACATCCCATTTTAAGTTTCCTCTTAATGCTAGAAATTAGGTGAGGATGCACAAAACACATGCATTTAAATTGCTCTTTATATAGACAATTTAACAACAGGTATTGTGTCTGTGCTTTCCAATGTTTCTCCTAATTTTAATGCAAAAATACATGATTTTGTAGCATTGTATTCCTTTCCAACCTTAGTCTCCATTTCCTTTTACTCCTCTCAGTATCAATACCACCTAGGCTGAAATAAATATGTATTGACCAAATCTAAAAGTATCTCGGCTCATAATTAGATAAGTGAGATGAAGGCTTTCAATCTCTTTACTGAAAGGTTGTGAGAGTGATATCTTAGCACTCTTCCACACAGGTGGACTCCATTGCTACGGAGTCCGCCGGCTTAGCGGGAGATTTCTCTGCTAATCTCCACTGAGCCGGCAGATGACAGGTCCCTCTCTGCTCATTGGAAAGCATGTCTGTTTTCATCAGATCTCATCCGATCCGACATGGACGGATGGGGACGTATCACCATCAGTCTGATTTTGGTGGATCAGATCGGGTCGGATGTCAGCGGACATGGCTCCGCTGACATCCGATGCTCCATAAAACTGACAGGTGGACCTGAATGGTCCGATCGTGTGAAAGGGGCCTTACAGGGTGCCTGCAGCTTTGTGAGTAGAAGAATCCACCAAATGCCAATAACTTGGCAACCAAATAAATACGGGCAAACTTCTACTTTTGTTTTATAAGTTGTTAACCCTCTTAGCTCTTGGCTGTGCATTGATGCGCCCCTTCCAACCTGATGGAGCTTAAGAGGTCCTGTAAAGAAGAATGGGAGAAACTGCCCAAAAGTAGGTGTGCCAAGCTTGTAGCATCATATTCAAAAAGACCAAGGTTGTAATTGGTGCCAAAGGTGCTTCAACAAAGTATTGAGAAAAGGTTGTGCATAGTTATGTATATGTAATTTTTTTCCGTTTTTTATTTTTAATAAATTTGCAAATATTTCAAACTTCTTTCAAGTTGTCATTATGGAGTATTTTTTGTAGAATTTCGAGAAAAATAATGAATTGAATCCATTTAAAAAAAAGGGTGTAACATAACAAAATGTGACTCTCTTGGGAAGTCGACACATACATTTGCTGGGACTGAGAATTTCAAACCCACAGCATTTGCCTCAAACACAGTATAGCGGTGAATTTAATACCTTTATTCTTAGTAAAAATTCAACTTGACCAAATTATTGTTTTTTATGCAAGAAGTCAGTCGAGGCAATCCTTTCACTTATCCTAATCTGTCAGTTGTGTTGCGGGAGGGGGGGCCTTCTCCAGCGAATGTTCTTATCCCCTAATAAGGTGACACATAGAGGTGTTTGCACACTTCTTCCTTCCCCTCTATTGTAGATTGAACACAAACACTAGTCGCATTAGCTGTGCCTTTTTTTCTCTCTATACAGTGCACTCCCAGACAGATTAAGGCAGAAATGAGCCCTAGGCAAGATTGCGGCTTTGTTTGCCCCCCCCCCCCCCCATACTTTTAATTGACATTGATACAGATTGCAATAAGCATAGAAAAGACATCCCATTTGCATTGTCTGTATTGGCATATATCCTAAGCCCTGTACACACGGCGGTAAAAAGTCTGCCGCGAAAACCGAGGGGAAAGCCGAGAACCCGGCAGAAAAACTGCTATGGAGTTTTTGCCGGGAATCCCGGCCGTGTGTATGCTCCATGGGCACGGCCTCGCAGTGTTTCCCACAGAGCATTAGTAAATCTGTCAGAAAAATAGCCGGCGAGAATCCCGATGGGAAAATAGAGAGCAGGTTCTCTTTTTTCCCATCGGGATTCCCATCAGTTTTCCTAATGGGAAAACTGCGAGGAAGCATACACACGTCCCGTTTTTCCCACCCAAAAGCTCTCCTGGCAGTTTTACAGACGGGAAAACCGGTCGTGTGTACGAGGCTCTACTGTCTAAAAGTGCATCCTCCCTTGTGGAATGACAGACAGGTGCACAAATGTATCTATAACCCTGGTTTACTGCTGATACATCTAAGTTGTAGATGGGCCCCCTGTTGAAAATCAGATGGTCTAATGCTGACACAGACAGATCGTGTCCAGAGCTGCCTGTATATGATCATATTTACAGGTACAAATATGAAAACTATGAACTATTTAAAAAAAATTCTATTGCAGAACCAACTGCTGGGCAATCCCACCAAATAGACTCTACTGACCCTATTGAACACAGCTGTGCAAGCCATCTAGACCACCTTCATCTGTATTCTATTGTTGATGTACACGTCTAAAATTCTCATTTTGTTTATCTTAACATAAGGCCAAAAACCTAGGCATTTAAACTGAGTAGAATTACAAGATTTGAAATTCTGAATTGCTGTAGATGAATGCATAGCAATTTTCTTAATGATATAGCTAGGATGGCCTTAACCAAAATAACTACATGCAACCTAAACTGGTAATCATATCCCTTTATGCTTTGTGGTGATTTAATCAGAGAACGAGAACATTTAGGTTTTGAAAGAAAAACATTTTAACCAAAGTTTTTCATCTGTTATTGTTATTTTATGCACGTAAAACCCTTTTTTTGAATTGGAAGGATGTGTGCCCTCGTTCGGGCCACTCGTTCTTTCATATTGTTCATAGGATTCTCCCCAAATTTAAACTAATATATAAAACTAGGGCATGCCCTGAGAAATTCACCAAAATATGGCAACCAAGGCGAAATGTCTCAGAGGAATCCTACACACGACCGGGTTTTCCGATGGGAAAACTGCGAGGAGAACTCCAGCCGTGTATATGCTCCCTCACAGTTTTTCCAATGGGAAAACTGCCAAACCCACCGGCAAAAAAAGGAGAACCAGCTCTCTTTTTTCCCATCGGGATTTCCGACTGACTTTTTCCCGTCGGAAATCCTGAGTGTGTGTATGGGGCATTACTTTGTCCACTAACGTAGCTTTGGTACATGGTTAGCTACACATTGGCCTGGGATTGTTTTGTGTGAAACTCTCCGTTACATAAGGGGACCCTGGAATTATACCATTGATACAGGGTCATATGTGGTGTGGGCTTGAATGAATGTGTGTGAATGTTGTTGGGGTTTTCTTTGTTCGCTCCATGGACTACCTGCTTTTTGTCCACTAATGAGTACTTGTCTTGGTATATCCAAGTGCCTTACGTGCCTGCAAGGCAAGTCTGGGTCTTTTGTATTTTTGTATTTCTTTGTTAGAAAACTAAAATAAACACCTTTCAAAAAAAAAGTTCTTCATCTGTGAGTAGAAACAATATTCAAATTGCTGTAGTTATTCCTGGTACAGCCCTAACATAACTGAGAAAAGGTATCCTGTTCTGGTGAGTATAGATGTGTATGGTATACTTCCATTTGTCAACCAATTTTCTAGACACCCAAGAGTAGGGACTAACTCAGGCGTGTTCAGATCCTAGTACGAACCTACCTGAGCAATCCTGTCAGAAAGCTGTCTCTGTACTGGGCCAGTGATAGGTGGCTGTGGCATTCCCTGCCTCTCAGTTGCACATACTGTATTTTTGCAAGTCAGATGTTCGTAACTCGGGGACTCCCTGTAAATAACATAATAAATCAGGCACAAGCTAGAAGTAGATGAAGGCTGGTTCGCAAATGTAAATTGTGCATAATATCTTTTATATTATATTTATATGTAATAAATATGAAAATTTAGGCAAGTCATTATTACATAATATTAAATATTAATTATTAAAGTGATTCCCATTAGAAGAATAGAAAAGTATGCCCCTCCCTCCCGATTGTGGGGGAATCTGGGGTGTATTTGAGTCCCTCCTATTGGTTAGATGGAAGGTTGGAGCATATGCAGATTAGCATTATGAAGGCACTTTGGCAGGTATATGAGTATATATAACATTGAATGGTGCACATGCTGTGTCTCAATAAGCTAGCAACCCATCTGTCTGACACATTTTGTTTATCCTGGTACATGTGCTCCTAATTTTGTATGAATAAAACAGTCTTTCTTGGGGGATAATTGTCCAGTCTGTTTTTTTTTTTTCTTAAAGCCTTTTTTTTTTTAAGCCTGTGTGATGACACCCTGTTGTCATAAAATACGACCGTTTGTATGCCCCGTCGGACAATTGTTGTTGGATTTTCCGTGGACAAATGTTGGATAGCATGCTTTAAAAATGCAGTTCACTAAAGGTTTTATTACCCACATCTGACGAATTTTACAGCATGCATTTTATACTATCTGTTTGTGTAGAATTTCTTAAGTAAAAGTAAATTCCCCACAGATCATTGTGAAGGTTTTGGCTCCTACATCTAAAGCTATCCTGTGGGGAGAGCAAAAGAAGAGACTTCCAAGTAGGGATATAATAATGGTTCATAAGATAAAATGCAGGTTCACGACGGAATTACAGCTGAACCTCGGATTACATTCCAGGAGTATGCTCGTAATCCAAAGTACTCGCGTATCAAAGCGAGTTTTCCCATTGAAGTCAATGGAAACGAAAATAATATGTTCTGCAATGACTTCAGAGGGATGCAATACCGAATGCGGCCAGAGGTGGGGGGCACCAGAGAGTGCCGAAAAGGGCCGAGGACACTTTGGCTCGTTTCCTGCACCCTCGTACCTCAGGCCAAATGAGGTGCTGCAGGCCAATGTTCGGCTTTTCACGTCTCCTGCGCCTCTGTACCTCAGGCCAAATGAGGTACTGCAGGCTTATTTAGCTTGAATTCTGCTCATTTTGCGAGTCAACACTGAGCAAGTATTAAACCGAGTCAGAATTAAAAAAGTTACTTGCAAATCAAAACACTCTCAAACCAAGTTACTCTTAAACCGAGGTTCCACTGTTCCACTGTATAAGACATGTATAAGACATGCATACAATTCTCATTCCACACCAGAGCAATATGTGTGGGAATTATCAGTAATTCCACCAAACAGGTAGGCCTCAATGATTGGTCTGGGTACCTACTGTGTGCATCATATGAGCCATAAGTCTGTGGCGACTGGTGCTCAACATTTTTTTTTGGGGGGGGGGGGGGGGGGCACGAACAAACTGAAAAATAAAAAAAAATACAAAAAAAAAACAGCCACTGTGTCCTTCATATGCAGCCTCTGTGCCCATCATTTGCAGCATGTGCCCATCATATGCAGCCTCTGTGCCCCTCATTTGAAGCATGTGCCCATCATATGCAGCCTCTGTGCCCCTCATACAGCCTCTGTGCCCATCATTTGCAATAAGACAGTATAGGCGCAAGGGACTGAACATACATTTTCCCACAGGTTATATGACATATATGTCAGGGGAAAATTCAAAAAAAAATATATGTCCAACAGGACCATGTTCCAGTATACTGCAATAGACAAAGCAAGAGGTGCCCCTGCGTGCAGATATATAACAGGTTTAATAAGCACAAGGTAGGCAACTCACATTTGAAAAGTTAAAACAGACATGTAGTTTGTCCCAACAGAATGGGGGGGGGGACTGGCCCCTCCCCCTGTACACCTTATAAGGCAGCCCCCTTGTAGTCCCACTAGTCAGCTTGAAAAAGGAGCGTTGCTGCTGTTTCACAGACAGCGCGCATGCTAGGGAAACGCGTTGACAGAGGGGGCGACGCCTGTGCTCCCTTAATGGACGCACCGCCACTGCCCTAAGTTGTTAAGGGTATGTCTACTAGGCATCATCGGAAATAGGACATTAACTGATCTATCTGTACTTGTGTGGGCTATGACACTGGCTGATCAATCTATTATCATGTGAGATCAGGCAGTAATTAATCGCTATATGCTAATGTGAGCTGAGGGATTCATTGATTCTGAGTTGCTCATTGGTAATTAGACTTGTCTTGGATCTTTCCTTTTTACGCCTGGCAAGAACGAACAATCACCGTCATTTGGAACATGGCAGTACATTGTTCTTTACAGCAAAGCAGAACAAGGTGGTAAGCCATGTAGAGAGCGGAGGGACAAACATGCACTGACTTTTTGCTGACTTTTGCTGCTCTGTTAAAATACAGCCAAATGAAACTGAAAGGTAAACTATTTAGCCCATATTCTGGTGACTATTTAGTAACTTTTACATAGCTCAGTTACTTTAATCTGATCTTACATCAGTTCCATTTCTTATGTACAGCAAGACCTGCTTGGCTTACCCAAACTCACCCATACAGACTTACTTTCCTTTTAGAAACTTTAAAGTCTAAGTTTAGTTTATTGTTTTTTTAAATGTGCTGGTGACTGCTGTTTTGGGCCTTGTTCACATGGGGGCATATGCATCTGTGCCCCATGTGAGTGTCGTGTATACCCGTACGGGGGAGCACAGGTGTTCCATGCATGCCCTTGCAGGCAGTCCCATAGCTGTATGGACACATTAGCTGCTCCTAATGTGTCATCCATGCACCCCTAACAGATGTCACATTGGGGGTAAGTGGATGAGTCCCGATTGACAGCTATGGCACTGCCTGCAAGGGCATGAATGGAACACCTGTGCATTCTTGTGAGTATATACTGTATGTGGCCTTCACACAAGGTACGGATTATGCATACGGCCATGTGAACTAGCTCTTATTTGAAATCTTCTGTCCTCTCACATCTAAGTTGGCAGCACGTGGCAGAAGTCCAGAGGCTTTTGGATGTCTACACAAGGGAGGCTTTACAAGTAAATAACATAACTTAAAGGGGTTGTAAAGGTTCATTTTTTATTTTCTAAATAGGTTCCTTTAAGCTAATGCATTGTTGGTTCACTTGCCTTTTCCTTGCATTTCCCTTCTAAATGTTTTTTTTCTTTGTCTGATATTCTCACTACCTGTTCCTCCTCAGTGAGCTGTTCTGGCTGACTAACCCCCAGCCAGAACGGCTCGGATGATGGGGGCAACCTTACAGGAAGTGAGAAATTCAGACAACGAAAACAAATATTTAGAAGGGAAATGGAAGGAAAAGGTAAGTGAACCAACAATGCACTAGCTTAATGGAACCTATTTAGAAAATAAAAAAATAACCTTTACAACCCCTTTAATGTAGTTGGAAACTATTTAACGTATACCCAGGGAAGTGACTGGCCTCAGGTGATACACAGAGATGAGACAATTCCAGAATTTCTAAAGCTTGTCTGAACTGTGAGAAAAATAAGGGAGCTGAACTTACATTCTACAGAGCTCAGTGAGGAGAGCTCTGACAGCTGATTGGAGAGAAGGGACACACCCCCTTCACACAGGAACAGGGTCTCTCCACTGTCACCATTTTTCTCTAGGTGTCAGGAAATGCAGATAGCAGAGGAATGAAACAGCAGACAGAAATAACATGTAGTGCTCTTAATTGAAACAAGTACACACTATGGAGTGATATGCTTTGTTCATATTTCATGTCTGAGGTTTACAACCACTTTAGATACCTTAAATGTACATAATATTTTATGAGAAGGTTGTTGTTAAAAATTAATTGCCTGGCAACAGGGTCCCTTTGAAGAAGAAGTAAACCCTGATGGGTTTTACTTCCTTTCTTTTACCCTGCAAAGAAAACACATAATGTGCTAGTATGTGACACTTACCTGCAAACGAAGCCTGTGCGGTCCCCGCTGCAAGGCCGCATCCATCTTCGCCCGTCTTCCTTTCCAGGGCCAAGAACTCCGGCTCTGTGACTGGCCAGATCCACGTGACGTCACTCCCACATGACTAGTTCAGTTTTCACTTGTTATTTGTACATAAATGAATACTTTGGATTTTTTTCATAAGTGACTAATTTTGAATTAAACCCTTTATCATGTGACCTACTTTACAGTATGTAGCTCCATCACATGGCAGAGGCCCGAGCTGTGTGACGTGAGAAATTACATCGAACATGCTGTGTATTATGTTACAGTAAAATTAACAACGTAAGCAACACGACACACGACTCTTCATATGACTTAGATTTTGTTACTTTAACAAGGTTAACTGGATGTTTATGGATAATTCAAAATGAAAGCATATCCTAGGGCATGGAATGAAAACAACGCACTGTGTGAGGGCCTTTTGATTACATTAGTCCCTACCATAACCTGAATGGGTATATTGTCTCATTGGGTCTCAAGCCCTACACCATAAAGCCATGATTTCTATATACTATACTATACACTATAATAATAGGCTGTACTATACACCAGCGGTTCTGGATGTGCATTTAGCCAATGGGGTGTAAAGCAGCGAATTGCATTGCTCCACCCACTGTCGTGAAAAATATAATATTTTTCTTATTTTTGGGATATGTGATAGAATGAGACACAGGCATTTTTAAAAAAAAATACTTTACTATGTTGCTCACTGATTAGAGTGAAGATTTACCCCCCCTCCTGACCAGGCCATTTTAACTGTGTTATTAAACTGACAATTGCGCGGTCGTGTGACACTGTAACCAAATAACATTTATGCCCTTTTTTCCCCACAAATAGAGATTTATTTTGGTGGTATTTGCACTTAAAAAGAAACTAAAAAGACAATTTTGAAAAATTATAATAATTTTTTTTTTTACTTTCTGCGACCAGTGACACTAATACAGTAATCAGTGCTAAAAAATATACACTGTCACTGTACTAATGACACTGGCAGGGGAGGGGTTAACATCAGGGGTGATCAAGCAAGCTGCTTGCTTGGAGGGGTACTCATGCGGGCTCGGTCCAGAGCCACGTGCAGGGCCGTCTTTAATATGGTTTGGGCCCTGGGCAAACATTTTTTTGGGCCCCCCTTCAGCTTATTTTGGGCCTGGCTGATTCACCTGTATGTGTTTTGGCGGCCCTCATTTGTGCAGGCACAGCAGCCCATTGATTTGAATGGGCTGCCATGTCTTTGTTTCCTGCAGAAAAAAGGTGCATTCAGCATTTTAAAAATCAGTTGCCTTGAAATCCATTCTGCTTTTGCACCATGCTACTTACCTGCAGTTCTTGCACACACAAACGCACTGTGTTTTTAAAAGCGTGACCTAAACGTCTAAAAATGCAGCAAGTTTGACAGTGCGGGAACTGCAGATAAGTCACAGCAGACAGCAGAATGGACAGACAGTGCTGTATTTCAGTGCTTGATGGGCATAGGTGTGCCGTGTGCTCAGCATATTACATGAGGCATCAAATGAATGGGCTGCTGTGCCTGCACAAATGTGGGCCGCCAAAACACATACATGTGAACCAGTCAGGCCCAAAATAAGCCCATCAAGCAGTTAAATACAGACAGTAATGCCATGTGCTCTGAGGCCTCACTCAGCCTGGACTGCAGGGCTGCTCTGTGACTTAAAGAGTTCCTGTATTTTACACATGGCATGGCCTGGGGTCCCATGGTGCTAAAGCAGAATGGACAGATGGTGCTGTGACCCCATGCCATGCCATGTGTAAAATACAGGAACTTTTTAAAACACTGACCAGACCTGCAATGAATCATCAAATATTATAAAGACTTTGGGCACACTCTACAGAAAACTTCTATTTACAATATAGCAAACAGTGACATACATTGAGGAGCAGGACATGAAAAAGTCAGCCTCGGGAAGAGCAAACTGGGGATGTTATAAAATCACATTCTAATTCACTTTTATATACAAGCAGCACCCAGTGGCAGGAAGGGAGAAGTGCACGTCTAAAGGGAAGCCAGGGGTTCTGTACATTTTAAAACACTGGGAAGGGAAGCAGTACTGTCACCTGGCTGCGTGCCGCTGATGATTTTCAGCCTGATTTGTGGGCAGCACAGGGGCTTAATGGGCGGCAGGGCCGCCATCAGGAATTATGGGGCCCCTTACACAGCTTCAGGCATGGGCCCCCTGGAGCAGAGAACGGGGGTGTGCTGCCCCCTTAAATTGAGACGCGGGGGGCGGGGCTGCTGCGAATTTAGAAGCGGGAGGCCCTTTACAAAAAAAAGATTTAATAAAGAAAAATATATATAAAAAAGGGGTGTAGCCATCCGGGGCCCTGGGGACCTCTGGGCCCTTTAATAAAAAATAAAAAAAAATTAAATATATATAAAAAATATATATATTTTTTTTTAAAAAGGGGGTTGCCATCTGGGGACCTCTGGGCCCTTTAATAATTTGTTTTTTATATAAAAATAAATTACAAAAAAAAGGGGGGTTGCCATCTTATAAAAAAAAGTGGGGTTGCCATCCAGGGCCCTGGGGACCTCTGGGCCCTTTAATAAAAAAAATATATAAACAAAAATAAAAAAATAAACATTTATAAAAAAATAAAAAAGGGTGTTTGCCACATGGGGCCCTGGGGACCTCTTAGCCCTTTAATTATATATATATATACATATATATATATATATAGAAAGAAAGAAAGAAAAAAAAAAATAAAAAATAAAATATAAAAAAATTATAAAAAAAAGGGGGGTTGCCATCCAGGTTTTAATAATAATAACATTTATATTATATAATATGTGTGTGTATGTATATATATATATATATATATATATATATATATATATATATATATATATATATTAAAAGAAATATATATAAAAAAAAAAAAAAATTTTATAAAACAAGTTTTTTTTTTTTTTATAAAAAAGGGGGGTTGTCATCCGGGGCCCTGGGGAACTACGGGCCCCTGGGGACCTCCAGACCTCTAAAAAAAAATTGGCCCTTTAATAAAAAATTAAATAAAAATATATAAAATAAATATATATTTTTATTTACAAGTAAATAAAAAAGGGGGTTGTCATCTGGGGCCCTCCGGGTCCCTGGGAACCCCTAAAAAAAAATGGCCCTTTAATAAAAAATAAAAATATATTTAAAAAAATTGGCCCTTTAATAAAAAATAAAATAAAAATATATAAAATAAAACAAGTTTTTTTTTTTTTATAAAAAAGGGGGGTTGTCATCCGGGGCCCTGGGGAACTACGGGCCCCTGGGGACCTCCAGACCTCTAAAAAAAAATTGGCCCTTTAATAAAAAATTAAGTAAAAATATATAAAATAAATATATATTTTTATTTACAAGTAAATAAAAAAGGGGGTTGTCATCTGGGGCCCTCCGGGTCCCTGGGAACCCCTAAAAAAAAATGGCCCTTTAATAAAAAATAAAAATATATTTAAAAAAATTGGCCCTTTAATAAAAAATAAAATATAAATATATAAAATAAATATATTTTTTTATTTAAAAATAAATAAAAAAAGGGGGGGTTGCCATCTTGGGCCCTGGGGGCTCCGGGCCCCTGGGGACCTCCGGACCCCTAAAAAAAAGGGGGTTGCTTTGGGCCCCCAACAGTGACAGGGCCCTGGGCAGCTGCCCCTGTTTGCCCTATGGTAGAGACGGCCCTGGCCACGTGGTGGGGATATATTGACACAAAGTGCAGCTTGCCCCCGCTCCCGCAACATTAGTCCAATGCAAAGGGGGAGAGAGCAGCATTGACGCTCTTGGACACAGTGCTGGACCAAGATCGGGCTCAGGTAATTATTTAATTATTTAGTGGGGGTGGGGGAGGGGCTGCAGCTAAAAGGTTTTTTACCCTAATGCAATAGGGTAAAAAACATGAAGTCTTTACAACCACTTTAATGCTTTGCAACCACATCTTAAATGTACAATAAATGCTATAGGTGCATTTAAGGAGCACTACAAGAGATGCCAGTGGAGGTGGTTGCAAAGCTTCAGCACGTACCAAACTCTGCAGGCAGCATTATTTTTGCTTCAGTGTGGTGCAGGGCAACCCTTCGATATGTAATGGCACTCCATCCCCTTCATCATGTGATGGCATTGGTGCCCAGTGAACAATCATTCACCAAGCACCTGTGCTGTCATATGTACAGCACTTTCTACTGCAATTTTAAAATCAACAAAGAGCATTGTGAACGGGGCCTAAAATAAATCTGTACATCATTATGGACTTGTAGAACTGGAATGGCAAATACAAAATGGAAAAGCCGCGCTCATCAAAACAAAAATTTAATAAAATTATTGCCGCTGCTTTCTAGTTTGTACATTTTAATTTAATTTTTGGTTTAGCGCAGTTTTTTGTTTTTCTTGTGGAATGGCAAATGACAGTTCAGAGATACTGTATGTGACAAGCTGTCGGGCTATTTGGTGGTATGGCTCCAGACTGACTTGCTTGTCGAACATGTGGACTTGTAAGAGCAACATACTTTGTAACACAAAACAAAGCAAGGAGTTCTTCCCAAAGCTGTGAAACAAAAGGCCTTGTGTGACCGACTTAAAGTGTTATCTTGTGCAGCTATCTGCTAAGGCAGGTGGGATTTCCTCCCCCATAAGACACACGCTCAAACATGTTTCATTCCACAGCTGCTACCTGTCACTTGCTTTTACTAGGAAAAGCAGCAGTTTTATGATTATTTGCCAACACAGAAATTTGGAAATTACAGCTGCCGAAGAAATTAATGGTTGTAAAAATGATCCCCCTCCCAAATTGTAGTTCTTAGGTTTCTTTTCCATGGAGCTTTTTCATTGTTATTATATTAAAGCGGATGTCCCATTAAAAAAGTATATTAAAAGCCAGCAGCTACAGATACTGCAATAATAATATTAGGACACTTACCTGTCCTGGAGTCCAGCGGCTTCACTGCCCGGTTCCCTACGGTGCATGCGCGAGTCGCGCTGCGCCCGCCGATTGGCTCCCGCTGTGTGCTGGAAGCCGTGAGTTCCCAGCACACAACGGGGGGTGAGGGGATGTCGCAAAAAAACCTGACTTTTGCCCGAGACTGCGGGCCGGAAGTGGGTGCAGATACCTGTCTTTAGACAGGTATCTGCACCCCCCTCCCCCCTGAAAGGTGTCAATTGTGACACCGGAGGGGGGGAGGGTTCCGATCAGCGGATCTTCACTTTAGGGTGGAGATCCGCTTTAATATTATTAATACTAAAAAAGGGCCATTCCCGCAATGTGCTAATGCAATGAATTACATTGCGTTCAATCTCACTACATTAAGGTAGTCGTTAACCACTTGACCACTGGGCACTTAAACCCCCTTCCTAACCAGACCAATTTTCAGCTTTCGGTGCTCTCACAATTTGAATGACAATTACTCAATCATACAACATTGTACCCATTTGAAATTTTTGTCCTTTTTTTCACACAAATAGAGCTTTCTTTTGGTGGTATTTGATCACTTCTGGGTTTTTTATTTTTTGCGCTATAAAAAAAAAACTACTGAAAATTCTGTAAAAAAAAAAAACTTGTTTCTGTCATATTAGCAGGTTATTTCTCACACACGGCATATGCATACCACAAATTACACCCCCAAAACACATTCTGCTATTCCTCCCGAGTATGGCGATACCCCATGTGTGAGACTTTTACACAGCGTGGCCACATACAGAGGCCCAACATGCAGGGAACGCCACCAGGCATTCTGGAACACCCAGACCAATTCTGACATTTCTCTCCTACATGTAAAAATTATAATTTATTTGCTAGAAAATTACATAGAACCCCAAAACATTATATATGCTTTTTTAGCAAAGACCCTAGAGAATACAATGGTGGCCGTTACAACTTTTTATCTCGCACGGTATTTTCGCAGAAATTTATTGAACGTGTGTTTTTAAAAAAAAACTGTTTTGTGCTTAAAACAAAACAAAACAGTAAAGTTGGCCCAATTTTTTTTTCATAATGTGAAAGATGAAGGTACGCCGAGTAAATAGATACCCAACATGTCACACTTCAAAATTGCGCACACTCGTGGAATGGCGCCAAACTTCGCTACTTAAAAATCCCCATAGGCGGTATTTCAGAGTATTGGGGTATTGCAAAGTATCATGCAGGGTATTGGGGTATTGTCGAGTATTGGGGTATTGTCGAGTACTGGGGTATTGCCGAGTACTGGGGTATTGCCGAGTACTGGGGTATTGCCGAGTACTGGGGTATTGCCGAGTACTGGGGTATTGCCGAGTACTGGGGTATTGCCGAGTACTGGGGTATTGCCGAGTACTGGGGTATTGCCGAGTATTGGGGTATTGCCGAGTACTGGGGTATTGCCGAGTACTGGGGTATTGCCGAGTACTGGGGTATTGCCGAGTACTGGGGTATTGCCGGGTATTGGGGTATTGCCGGGTATTGGGGTATTGCCGGGTATTAGGGTATTGTTGAGTACTGGGATATTGTTGAGTACTGGGGCATTGTTGAGTACTGGGGTATTGCTGAGTACTGGGGTATTGCTGAGTACTGGGGTATTGCTGAGTATTGGGGTATTGTTGGCTACTGGGGTATTGTTGGGTACTGGGGTATTGTTGGGTACTGGGGTATTGTTGGGTATTGGGGTATTGTTGGGTACTGGGGTATTGTTGGGTACTGGGGTATTGTTGGGTACTGGGGGATTATTGGGTACTGGGGGATTGCTGGGTACTGGGGGATTGCTGGGTACTGGGGGATTGCTGGGTACTAGGGATTGCAGAGCTGGGATGGATTGAGGGATGGCTGGATCTGTGGCTGCATTTGTCACAGATCCAGCCACAGCTCAGCTGCTGACACCCCGCTCCCCCTCCTCTCCTCGCACACTGTACCGAAGGGTACAGAGAGGAGACGCAGGAGAGGGAGGAACCAGCGTCATCAAATGACGCCGGTTTGTTTACAAGTGGTATTACGTGGTAAACGGCCGCTATCAGCGGCAATTTACCGTGATCCGTGATGCGCGGGGCCTTCTAGACCCGGCGAGCACGGACACTTTCGTGAGCGCGTCCCAGGGGACGCGCAATCGCGGAAGTGAAGGACGACGCATTATATTCAGCTAACGGCGCTGATCATTCATTATTAAAAACACCTTGCGTTGTGATCCATTGGTCACAGCTGTATAGGTTTAGATGCAGCCGCAGATAGACACACAGAGCCGCAGAGCTGTGTGATATTTTATGAATGACAGTGCTGGTCTACAGAGTGGCCTCTGCTGGCACAGACCAGCACTGTCAATCACAAGTCTGTCTTTCTCGGAGTGTGGTTGAATAGGGGGTTGACTGTCTGATCACGCTGCTTAACAATGGCAGGTTGAAATCCAACTGGACCAAGTGCTACATCCTGGATTAGATAAATGTTTGAAGCTTCTTCTTTACAGTCTATGTCCAAAAAATTGTTTTTTTTTCCCCAGAAATAGGCCGCTATCAATTCTAGTGCTACCTGTATCCTTCAGGTTAAAATACAGTGACTTTCTGGGGGAAGGGTGCTTAGCATGGGGCTGTGCTTTGTTAGACAGTTGGATCATGTCATGATGTTTAACTACAATTTAGTGTTTGTGAACACCTTAAAAGATTCCACAATCAGTCAATTTCTTAACTGGAATGGCGTGTAATAACATACCCCAGCCTTACCTGTTGGCTTCCAACATTGACAACTACCTGCCTACAATTCTTTGCTACCTTGCAATCTTTATTAGCATTTTGTCATCTTTTAGCTTAAAGTGGAAGTGGCTGCCTCTCAGGGAGCACTCAATAACAAGGCTGCATTCCTGGAGTTAGGAAGTCACCTGCCGGCTGCCATTGCCCTCTGTTGTCGGTGCTCCCTCCACTTCCCTGCAGTAGCTGCTGACTGACTCAAGGGGAGCTGCTGCTTCTGAATCATGTGACCGTATCAAAGTGGATTAAAGAAAAGGCATTTACACTGATCCAATACTTATATTCGGCATGTATTTCCATTTTAAAGTGTATCCAAGACCCAGCCTTTTATTAGAAGGTTAAGACCTCTATGTTTTTCATTAGAGAGATTTTTTTTTCACTTCTTGTCCTGACAACTCAATAGGAATGAAAGGATATCTTTTCAATGTGAGCGAAATCTCCTCTTCAAGTGTTGTCACAGAAACAAGTGTCCCCATTGGAGGGTTTCCCCTCTATTTCTGTTCTGGTGGCAACTCAAGCCCTGTACTCACTCTCGGTTTTCACTGCGGTAAGAAGTCAGCCATGAAAACCGAGGGGAAAGCAGAGAACCCGGTAGGAAAACTGCCATGGAGCTTTGTGTATGCTCCATGGGCACTGCCTCGCAGTGTTCCCCATAGAGTATTAGTAAATCTGGCGGCAAAACAGTCGCCGGGAATCCCGATGGGAAAATAGAGAGCAGGTTCTCTATTTTCCCATAGGGATTCCTGTTTGTTTTCCAGATAGGAAAAATGCTAGGAAGCATACACATGTTTGGTTTTCCCGGCCAAAAGCTCTCTTGGCAGTTTTCCTGGCAGGAAAACCGGTCGTGTGTACGGGGCTTCAGAATTTTGGGCTTACTCTAATTTTCATTCTCAGGGACATTGGTGATAAGGACGAGAGAGAGAGTGAGAGAGAGAGAGCTCCAGCTTTTGATACACTTTACACTGTTTGTAGTAAACTACTGTAAACTACTGTATGTCCCTCACTAACATGTGAGGTCGCTGGATGTGCGGTATAAACTGTATATAGCAAACATTACAGACAGCACTGTGTCCCAGGTTGGAGCCGAGACTTCCTGTCTCATACCCGGAACACAATATACCGTATATATTCGAGTATAAGCCGACCCGAATATAAGCAGAGGCACCTAATTTTACCACAATAAACTTGGAAAACGTATTGACGCGAGTATAAGCCTAGGTGAGAATGCAGCAGCTACTGTAAGCGAAAAAGAAGGTCAACAATGCCCATTTGCAGCCTCACAGTGCCTATTGCAGCCTCACTGTGTCCATTGCACTCCTCGTTGTGCCCATTGATGTCTCACTGTGCCTATTGCATGCCTCACTGTACCCATTGCATGCCTTATGGTGCCCATTGCACATCTCACTGTGCCCATTGCAACCTCACTGTGACAATTGCAGCCTCACTGTGCCCATTGTATGCCTCACTGTGCCCATTGCAGCCTCACTGTGCCCATTGCACACCTCCCTGTGCCCATTAAACGCCTCGATGTGCTCATTATGCCTCACTGTGCCCACTGCATGCCTCACTGTGCCATACCTGATCAGCCTGTGTCATGCATTGGAGTCAGACAGCCGCCATCCAGTGTACAAAAGCTGCACCTCATCCTCTTCCTTGTCCCTGTCCACTAATTTTCCAGCAGTGTTCAGTGTTCCACCTATGACAGACATGCTCTCATCCTCGTCCGTGGGACGAGGACGAGAGGACGTCCGTGATAGGCGGAACACTGAACAGTGAGTGACTCTCTGCTGGCAAACTGAGTATTCCCCAATCACGGACAAGGACGTGGAGGAGGCGCGGCTTTTGTACACTGGATTACTGCCTTGTCTGACTGCTTTGTCTGAGGGCTCAAACAGCAATAAAACCAGACGGTGGTTTTAACCCCTCATGCTCTGTCCAAGTTTAAAGAAAAAAGTTTAAACTTTAGGCATATGTTAAAGTGGAAGTCCATGCTAAAACTAAAATCCTGGCATCTATAGACATCTGCGATCTAACACTAACCTATCTAGCCCAGTAAAGAAAAAATTTGTATACATACCTTTTCTGAAAGAAAGGTACAAAAGGGCACAACAAGTGTAAATAATTTCCATATAAACACCAATGAATTATTTATAACAAAACGCAGAACCAAAAAACGCAGATCCAAAAAATTTCAAATAATATCAAATGTAGAACTGGTAGCGAGATTGCTGTGTTCCAGCGCATTTTCATTGTCACTTCGGGTGAAGCACTTTAATATGCACGTTGCACTTTCTGAGAGCACGGTGGTTGGAGCTAAAAAATCTGTAACACAGCAATATCGCTACCAGTTCTACATTTGCAATTATTTGAATTTTTTTGGATCTGCGTTTTTTGGTTCTGCGATTTTTTTTATATAATTCATTGGTGTTTGTATGGACATTATTTACACTTGTTGCGCCCTTTTGTACCTTTCTTTCACAGTTGTATTAGGCACTCACTAATTTTTGGAGCTGCACTTGTTGTAATTTTTTATTGCTAATCTTTAATTTTTATTGTTATTGGCGCCATTTTCCACATTTCTGTATATACCTTTTCTGAAGCTGATCCGACCCAATCCCATGAGCTGTCTCCACGACTTCCCTATGGAGGCGGGTGCAGAGGACATATCCGACAATGGAAGCCCTAGAGTAACTCTATGGGTGACGTCACTTCTAATTCATTTCACAGCCGTTGTCGGCCGTGTCCTCTACGGAGCTTCCACCAGTGGAGATCGGGTCGGATTGGCTTCAGGTATGTATACTTATTTTTTCTTTACAGGGCTAGACAGGTTAGTACAGTATATGATCATGGGTGTCTATAGATACAGGGATTTTAGTTTTAGCATGGACTTCCACTTTAAGGCTTATGTATTTAGGCTCCTCTCTAGGGTTGCCACCCCATCCCTTTTAAACCGAACACATAATAATTACACAGGTTCTGTGGCTGATTAAGGTTGTAATTAAACTCACTTAGTGCCTTAAAATTTGCCTCAGAACCTGTGTAATTCATATGTGTTTTGGTTTCAAAGGGATGAGGTGGAAACCCTACTCCTCTCCTGAATCTGTCCAGCCAATCAAGGAATAGAAGATGTCTGACTATACCACATTCCCAAGATGCTTTTAGCAGAAGACTCTATTGCACTGTCCTATTTTTGTATTCTCATGTAACTGTGTACTGTTTACTCCTAGACCTAGCTTCAGTTTAAAAAAAAGATCTGTAGCTTTTGGACCTTTTCCAACATCACACAGCTGTAGCAGAGAAAGCCAGTGTACAACTCAGTCTCCTACTGACCACTACGTCTAACGACTAGTACACACGATCAGAAAATTGGATGAAAAATATTGCTTTCAAAGCGATCATACAATAATCTGATTGTTGGTACACAGCTTTCGAGAGCCGTTCACGACAGTTCATGTAAAAATATCCAAAGGACATTATTTTTTTTTTCATACGATACCACAACTAAATATTTTCTTACAGTACAGCAGTACAGTATTCATCCAAAAAAAAAATGGAGACCAAACCCACGCATGCTCGGAAGTGAAAGAATACTTTACAACACCATACAACACATTACATCTATTCCGAAGTTGTACTCTTTCGTACGAGAATTTTTAGTAACCTATTGGATTTCAATATAAGTCTAGAACGCACGATCATTTGTCCGATATTCTCATTGTGTGTACAAAGGATAAAATGCTTGTTTCCCCTTTCATATTCCTGATTTGTGCCTTCTGTATCATGTACTTGTATGATAAAGTATCCTGTTGCTTCCTTCGTGTGAAATCCCTGGTGTTCCTGCTAGTCACCTTGCTTTCCTATTAAAAACTGAGCAGGAGACCACACCGTGGTCAGTTCTCTAGCAATACTGGGAACTCAGTGTGATCTCCTCCAATGATCAGACTTGTCCTGACACGCCCCCCACTGCACATCTATTTACTGAGAAGCTCAGTGTGCTGCTGCTGCTTCTCCTTCCCCCAGCTCTTATGCAGCTGAGAACAGAGGGAATGTGATCACTTATAAAAAAAAAGGGGGGAAACAAGGTATTTATGCTCTTTTATATCTATATACACAAATGTTTTGCCTTCCATTTCAATTTAAACTGAACGGGTTGTTTTACAAGGTGATCATTTACCACTTTAAAGGGTCACTAAAGGAATTTTTTTTTCTTTTTAGCTAAATAGCTTCCTTTACCTTACTGCAGTGCTGTTTTCATGTCCTCATTGTTCGTTTTTTGCTTTGATGTTGCTGTAATTCTGCTCTGATCTCCACACTTCCTGGTTGTCTGTTTCCTTATAACCACAGTGCTGGGAGCTTTCTCACTGTGGTCACTAATCAAGGAGGTGTGATTACTGTGTGTAAACTGAAACTGGGTTGGTGCTGAGGGGCTTTAGACAAACCATCACTGCCCTCTGGCTCTGTACATCAGAGAGACAGGAAATAACAGCAAAAAACTAAACTAGAACTGTAGGTTGATTATATGATTGATTTTTATCTATTTTTAATATTTTTTAAAGAGAATCAGTTAACTTTTATGTTAACTCTATACCCTGTAAACATTAATTTCAGCCCAAATTTTTTTTTCCTTTATTGACCCTTTAAGTCCATTTAGGCTGAAAGGCGTCAGGCCGCGTACACATGATCAAATTTGTCCGCTGGAAATGGTCCGACGGACCATTTCAGTTGACAAATCCGATTGTGTGTATGGGCTAGCGGACATGTCTGACCGGCGGACAAATTTTAGTATGCTTTAAAATTTGTCCGCCGGCGACATGTCCGTCGGATATGTTTGCTGGTTAGTACACTAACCAGCGGACATATCTGCCCGCACAAGCGTCGTATGGATGCGACGCATGCGTGGAAGTTGTTTACTTCCTGGTGCGGTGACGTGTCACCGCCACGTCACCGCCACGTCACCGCGCTGTCTGCCGGCGGGGATTTTGATCCGATGGTATGTACACGCCATCGGACCATAATAGCTCGGCGGACATATCCGATGAAAACAGTCCGAGGACCGTTTTCATTGGATATGTCCCTCCGTGTGTACGCGGCCTCAGAGTGACATGACCGGGAGGAGGAGGGGACTGAGCTAAAGCTGGTACTCAGGACCACGGTTAACTTTTATATAAATATAAAATATGTATAAATTGCAAAATACATAGTGCAAATATTTCATGTGCAAGTGAAAATTAATCAAAAATCAGTGCCAGCAAACTGTACTAAAACATCTACATAAGTGACCCAGTGATTTTGACCTTTGCTGTGAGGATATCATCAGTCTGCTGCAGGCAGGAGAAAGCATTTCCTTAGCCTCCTCGTCTTCAGTGATCGGACTGTAACATTATCATTTTGTAACAAGCACAAGGTGAGAGGCTACAGAAGGGGCTGATCTAGGTCATGCATTTGGCAACATAGCTTAAGCACTGCTGAAGGTGATCCTGATGCCTCCTTCTTCTTTTTTTGACAAACAGCAATTTACAATTGGAGTTAATTAGTTACAAACACGAGCTAAGCGTTTCGCTTGCTGTGGCGGTGCACCCCAGTGAGTTGAATAGCTGAGTTAACTTTGCCAGTAAAAGAAGTTGGCAAAACCCTCTATTGTTCTATGCAGGGACAAACCGCAATCTGTCCTCAAATATCTTTATTAACAATCAATATACGAAAATCATGTGCAAAAAGGTTGGTGACACAGGAATTAAAGCGGACAACAGTGTGCACCAGAGCTTGTATTGCCAACCTACTGCAAAAGGTTACAAATCTTACTTGGACCCTATTATGAGGCCTCATGAACGTTTTTGGACGTTTTTACAGCTGTTGTTTTTGGCTGTTTGTTATCCTATGTTTCTATTCACACTAAAGCCCTGTACACACGATCGGACCTTTGTCCGACCAAACTCACATCAGAATTCCAAAGGAATTCCATCGGAGTAAAAGAGAACATGTTCTCTATCTAAACTCTGATGGAATTCATCGGAATTTCCAATGGGGCATATACACAGTCGGAATTTCCGATGAAAAAAGTCAGTCTGACTTTTTCCATTGGAAATTCCGATCGTGTGTACGGGGCTATAGGCTGTTATCAACTGTTTTTCAATGGAAAAAAAAAATGTTATTTTAACCTCTAGTGTGCATGAAGCCTTAAAGTGGTTGTAAACTCTGGAAAAAAACAGCCTGCAAGACAAAGGCATAATGCTGTGACCGGCAACATGTCTCCTGGCGACATTTCCGAGTTTGCTGGCTCCAGCCCTGTGATTGGCCAGAGCCGCGATAACGTCACTCCCGCATATGTGCGCGGAGCCACCAATCACATCACAGCTTCAGTACGCAGGTGCCAATGACGTGCAAGTTGAACTGTGCAAGTTTAGGGGCTATTCACGGTACCTACAAGTAAACCTTATTATAGGCTTACCTCTAGGTAAAAGTGGTGTAACAGGGTTTACAATCACTTTAAAGCCTCGTACAAACGATCGGATTTTCATCGGACAAATCCGTGGAATTTTGTCCGAAGGGCGTTGCCCGTGAACTTGTTCTGCATACAAAACGCAAAACGTTATCAGCCAACAAATACGAAACTACGCATTTTTTCTGTTTTTTAGCGCCACCCTTTGGGCAACTTCTGCTAATGTTGTACTATGGTTGGCATTGCTTCTGAGCATGCGTGTTTGTACTTTGGATTTTTTTCCAAAGGACTTGTGTACACATGATCGGATAATCCGGCGGCACACATTTGTTGTCGGAAAATTTGAAAGCATGCTATAAAAATTTGCTGTCAAATTTTCCGATGGAGCTTACAAACGGTCGGATTTTCAGACAAAACCCTGCCATCACACATTTGTTGTCAGAAAATTTGATCGTGTGTACGAGGCTCAAGAGTGTCTGAAAGAACTGATGTCCCTTGCAATCCGTGTCTACTACTCTTGTTTGTAGGGCAGATTGGACAATGGAACAAATTCAGCAGCAACAACAGGTAGCTCCACAACAACACACAGCCCCTTTAAATATATTTTGGTTTAAGTTATTGCTGAAATAAAATAAAACATAACTGTTCTAGAACACGCTGATGATGCCCTTTTCCAATGCCCTTTTCTGTTTATGCAGATTTCAGCCACCCACTAGTGACAGGGTGCATCCTCCCATAATAACAGTGCTACTTGTAATGACAGAATGGCTCAATGAGACAGATCTTGCCTCCACACTTTGCCCTATAAGCGCCTAACATATTGTTATCTTTTCCGCCTGGAGAGGATAGGAGGGCAGCTTGCCGCATTTATAAATAGCGCCTAGCAGATAATTACTCAGATGGTCTGGGTGCGTTTGACGTGACTTATAATTTTCTATGGTGATGTAAACATTTTGCGTTCACCCATAACTAGCGATGCTTTCAGAAAGGTGCAATGATGATTTGAATTAGACGCGGCTATCAGCTGCTTTGTGTGCGTTATTTAGACTGTTTGGATTTGGCTGTGCGGGTCATAAATAAGATGTTTCTATTATGCAAAGTTTCTGAGACCTTTTCTTCTATTGATGCAAAAAGTTCAAAGGTGCTTGATGGTGCAGTATGCTGTCACCTACATTACTTCCAGAAAAGGATTGGCTTGCTTTTTATTAACAGCACATCTTTCACTTAATGTGAACTTAGGGGATTTAGGATAACGTATAGGGAATTTAGGGGAAAGTTTAGGGGATTTAGGGGAAAGTTTAGGGGATTTAGGGGAAAGTTTAGGGGATTTAGGGGAAAGAACAGGGGATTTAGGGGAAAGTACAAGGGATTTATGGGAAGTATAGGGGATTTAGGGGAAAGTATAGGGGATTTAAGGGAAAGAATAGGGGATTTAGGGGGAAGTACAGGGGATTTAGGGGGAAGTACAGGGGATTTAGGGGGAAGTACAGGGGATTTAGGATAACGTATAGGGAATTTAGGGGAAAGTTTAGGGGATTTAGGGGAAAGTTTAGGGGATTTAGGGGAAAGAACAGGGGATTTAGGGGAAAGTACAAGGGATTTATGGGAAGTATAGGGGATTTAGGGGAAAGTATAGGGGATTTAAGGGAAAGAATAGGGGATTTAGGGGGAAGTACAGGGGATTTAGGGGGAAGTACAGGGGATTTAGGGGGAAGTACAGGGGATTTAGGATAACGTATAGGGAATTTAGGGGGAAGTTTAGGGGATTTAGGGGAAAGTACAGGGGATTTAGGATAACGTATAGGGAATTTAGGGGAAAGTTTAGGGGATTTAGGGGAAAGTTTAGGGGATTTAGGGGAAAGTTTAGGGGATTTAGGGGAAAGAACAGGGGATTTAGGGGAAAGTACAAGGGATTTATGGGAAGTATAGGGGATTTAGGGGAAAGTATAGGGGATTTAAGGGAAAGAATAGGGGATTTAGGGGGAAGTACAGGGGATTTAGGGGAAGTACAGGGGATTTAGGGGGAAGTACAGGGGATTTAGGATAACGTATAGGGAATTTAGGGGAAAGTTTAGGGGATTTAGGGGAAAGTTTAGGGGATTTAGGGGAAAGAACAGGGGATTTAGGGGAAAGTACAAGGGATTTATGGGAAGTATAGGGGATTTAGGGGAAAGTATAGGGGATTTAAGGGAAAGAATAGGGGATTTAGGGGGAAGTACAGGGGATTTAGGGGGAAGTACAGGGGATTTAGGGGGAAGTACAGGGGATTTAGGATAACGTATAGGGAATTTAGGGGGAAGTTTAGGGGATTTAGGGGAAAGTACAGGGGATTTAGGATAACGTATAGGGAATTTAGGGGGAAGTTTAGGGGATTCAGGGGAAAGTACAGGGGATTTAGGGGGAAGTACAGGGGATTTAGGGGGAAGTACAGGGGATTTAGGATAACGTATAGGGAATTTAGGGGGAAGTACAGGGGATTTAGGATAACGTATAGGGGATTTAGGGGAAAGTACAGGGGATTTAGGGGAAAGTACAGGGGATTTAGGGGGAAGTACAGGGGATTTAAGGGGAAAGTACAGGGGATTTAGGGGGAAGTTTATGGGATTTAGGGGAAAGTACAGGGGATTTAGGGGAAAGTACAGGGGATTTAGGGGGAAGTACAGGGGATTTAGGGGGAAGTTTAGGGGATTTAGGGGAAAGTACAGGGGATTTAGGGGAAGTACAGGGGATTTAGGGGAAAGTACAGGGGATTTAGAGGGAAGTACAGGGGATTTAGGGGGAAGTACAGGGGATTTAGGGGGAAGTACAGGGGATTTAGGGGGAAGTACAGGGGATTTAGGGGGAAGTCCATGGGGGTTTAGGGGAAA
This sequence comes from Rana kukunoris, assembly GCA_029574335.1. Taxonomy (NCBI): domain Eukaryota; kingdom Metazoa; phylum Chordata; class Amphibia; order Anura; family Ranidae; genus Rana; species Rana kukunoris. The sequence goes on along the minus strand of CM056051.1, from coordinate 269,042,452 downwards.
GTACAGGGGGTTTAGGGGAAAGTACAGGGGATTTAGGGGAAAGTACAGGGGATTTAGGGGAAGTACAGGGGATTTAGGGGAAGTACAGGGGATTTAGGGGAAAGTACAGGGGATTTCGGGGAAGTACAGGGGATTTCGGGGAAGTACAGGGGATTTCGGGGAAGTACAGGGGATTTCGGGGAAGTACAGGGGATTTATGGGAAGTACAGGGGATTTATGGGAAGTACAGGGGATTTAGGGGAAAGTACAGGGGATTTCGGGGAAGTACAGGGGATTTCGGGGAAGTATTGGGGATTTATGGAAAGTACAGGGGATTTAGGGGAAAGTACAGGGGATTTAGGGGAAAGTATATGAAATTTAGGGGAAGTATAGGGGATTTAGGGGAAGTACAGGGGATTTAGGGGAAGTATAGGGGATTTAGGGGAAAGTACAGGGGACTTTTTCCGTCAGAAATTCTGATTTTGTGTACGAGGCATTAGAGATAGTTGTGTGTGAAAATCCCAGTAGATCAGCGGCTTTGGAAACAACCATGCTTTTGAAACAAACAACAACTTCAAAGTCACTTAACAGATAAGTCCACCCTCACACTAAAATCGCTACATCTACAGATATCCTATAAATAAACCTAACCTATCTAGCCATATAAAGAAGAAATCTGTATTTTTTTTAGAAGCTGATCCTGTCCGTTCTCCAGCGGTGGAAGATCTGCAGAGGACACAGCCAACAACTTTGAAACGAATGGGGAGTGACATCACTCATAGACTTACTATGGGGCTTTCGTTGTCGGCTGTGTCCTCTGCACGCACCTCCACAGTGAAGGCGCTGCTAATAGCTCAGCTTTGAATCGGGTCGGATTAGCTTCAAAAAAGGTATGTATACTGATTTCTTCTTTATATGGCTAGATAGGTTAGGTTTATATATAGGATGTCTGTAAATGTAGCAATTTTAGTGTTAGGGTGACTTTGAATACTGATTCCTTCTTTACAAGGTTAGCTAAGTTTGTGTTAGATCATGGATGTCTGTAGATGGGGAGATTTTAGTGTTCGGGTGCACTTATCCTTTTAAATCTCCTTTCTTCCCCATTCTGATGCTCGGTTTGAACTACAGCAGGTCATCGTCACCAGGTCTAGATGTAGTCATGTGATTGGCTGATTAGCAATTTGTGTTACCAAGCAATTGAACAGGTATAACTAATAAGGTGGCCGGTGAGCAGGGCCGGACTTACCATTGGGCTTGACTGGGCTCAAGCCCATGGGCCCCAACCAATAGGGGGCCCCTTTAAAAAAAAAAAAAAAAAAAAAATTTTTTTTTTTTTTTTTTTTTTTTTAGGGGTCCGGAGGTCCCCATGGCCCCGGACAGCAACCCTTCCTTTTTTTATTTTTTTTTTTAAAAAATATGTTTTTTATATATTTATAATATATATATATATATATATATATATATATATATATATATATATATATATATATATATATATATATATATATATATATATATATATAATTATTATTATTAAAGGGCCCAGAGGTCTCCAGGGCCCCTGGATGGCAACCCCCCCCTTTTTTTTATAAAACAATTTACATTTTTTTTATATATATATATATATATATATATATTTTTTTTATTAAAGGGCTCAGAGGTCCCCAGGGCCCCATGTGGCAACCTCCCTTTTTTATGTATTTTTTATAAATGTTTATTTTTTTTATTTTTTTTAGGGGTCTGGAGGCCCCCAGGGCCCCGGACAGCAACCCTTCCTTTTTTTATTTATTTTTTTATAAAAAAATATGTTTATATATATATTAGAGCTGCACGATTCTGGCCAAAATGAGAATCACAATTTGTTTGCCTAGAATGAAGATCACAATTCTCACGGCGTAAAATCTTTTACATTTATACAAAAAAAAAAAAAAATGGGCTAACTTTACTGCCTAGTTTTTTTTTTTTTTTAATTCATTAAAGTATTTCCAAAAAAATGCATTTAAAAAGACTGCTGCGCAAATACAGTGCAACATAAAATATTGCAACAACCGCCATTTTATTCTCTAGGCCAGGGACTTTACTAAAAAATTATATAATCTTTGGGGGTTCTAAGTAATTTTCTAGCAAAAAAAAAAAAATGATTTTAACTTGAAAAGAGCTGTCAGAAAAAGGTTTGGTGTTTAAGTGGTTAAAAATTCCTAATTTACATACAGAAGAAGTTTATTTCTTTGAAGAGATATAATGTTTAGACTTAACTTTCCACTGATAAAGAATGTTTCCAAAACTTGGCAGATTGCCCAGACTGACTTTTGGCTGAGAGCAGACAGGAAATTCTTTGCATACCAAAGTGCAGAGAGAAAATTCTTTTCATGTGAAAGATTGTGAAACCCTGTATCAAGAATCGCAACGGGAATAATACGACGATTAATCGTGCAGCTCTAATATATATATATATATATATATATATATATATATATATATATATATATATATATATATATATATATATATATATATATATATATATCGCAACGGGAAAAATACGACGATTAATCGTGCAGCTCTAATATATATATATATATATATATATATATATATATATATATATATATATATATATATATATATATATATTTATTTATTTATTTATTTATTTATTTATTATTATTATTAAAGGGCCCAGAGGTCAGGGCCCCCGGATGGCAACCCCCCCTTTTTTTAATAAAAATATTTACATTTTCTTTATATTTTTTATAAATGTTTTTTTTATTATTATTAAAGGGCCCAGAGGTTTATTTTTTATTTTTTTATTATAGGGCCCAGGGTCCCGGGCTACCCCCCTTTTCATATATATATATATATATATTAATATTATTTCTTTATTTTTATTCTGTGCACAGATACTTTAATGCCCCCCCGCTCAACAACTTCAATTCACCCCCCCCCCCCCGCTCAACAACTTTAATGCGCACCCCCGCTCAACAACTTCAATTCGATCCCCCCCCCCGCTCAACAACTATGATCCCCCCTCGCCCCAGGGGGCCCCGTCAACACTCAAGCCCAGGGGCCCCCACCACCCTAAGTCCTGCCCTGCCGGTGAGTGTATACTATCAGTAGTTACTGAGTACTGGAACTGAACACCCCTGGTCTAGGTTTTAAAGGATTATTATGAATTTAACGTTAGCTTAACATTGCAATTTTTTGTAGTTAACCTAAATAAAATAAAAGAAGATTGATTGTATGAAGAAACAGAAGAGAGAAGGAAGCTATAAGATATGATAAACCTAAAAAAAAAAAGCATACTGTTGTATAGACTTAGGTCATTCAAGTCTTCTAAAAGTAGGCCAGTGATTCCCAGACTCGTGAAGTTATTATTGCTGCAAATCTGGCACATTGCCCCTTTAAATGGGGCCAGATATAAAAAATGTATAATGCAGAGCTTTGTGATCTGTGAATCTCTTCTCTATGTATATTTTATAAGAATCTCATGATGGAGGTATAGCAAGTTTGTTAAAGCATCTACTGTTACACAGATAAAACACAAAATGATGGCAACTCAATGCATGCAGGTCTAAAAATAGGTCTAAACCACGTATAAAAAAAAAGAAGAAGAAGCATAACATCACTGCTTTAAAGGGGATCATAAATCAAAGTGAGATCTTGGACTGAAGTTGCTGGAATGCAAAGCACTTGGCAAGGCTTTCTAAACTCTCCAGTGTGTATAGGCTGCACTTTAGAAACGATGGCACAGACCAGCTTAACACAGATGATTTTATAATCTGATTTGGAGTTGCACTTGAATGACTTTAGCCAAGGTCATGTGGTCCTTTGTGAAACCGGATCCCGGTTCATTGACAGTGCACCACAACCACAGAGAAGTAGCACAATGATTGAAAGGCGTTTTTTGGGGGTAAAAACACAGAAAGTAAGGAGATACGATTCAGAGGTCTCCTGTGACTCTCAACCCTGACACTGAAATTGTCAACACATTAGCAGCTCCCATGCAATTTATCCTGATCTCAGGAAGGTAATCCCATAGGATGAAATCTGAGCGTTTGCTACAGCCAAGTAAATCAGCAAGGGGCAACAGGTGCAGAATGAGAACAAGAGTTTGACCAAACAAAGCCGATGACTGCTTTTTCCATTCTATGAGCGCCCTGAAAATGCCCACCTGTCCTGGTGGCTTTTCATTGAGAGGTTTTGACCCTGCATTCCCACAGCCTTTCATGCCTTCTAAATCGCCAGTGGAAATAATCTCATCAACCTAGAATATGAATGACTCGAATATAAAAGATGGCACAGAAAACTAGAGATCCAGGTATTTTCACTGGTTGATATTAGGGTTGTCCCGATACCACTTTTTTAGGACCGAGTACAAGTACCGATACTTTTTTTCATGTACTTGCCGATACCGAATACCGATACTTTTTTTAAATGTCATGTGACAGTTTTCAAACCACAATACAGACTAAGGATATTTTCTTTAGAATTATGAAGAACTCTAACTCAAGACATTATAAAAGAATAAAAATGAGTAAAAATGAATAAAAATGTTTTATTTGCTTGTCACGCAGTAGTAAAAAACTCAAAGAATTTTCACAGAACATGTTGATAAATACAAAAAAAGTATTCTATTTAGGTATCGGGAGCATTTGCGCGAGTACAAGTACTCCCGCAAATACTCGGTATTAGTACCGATACCGATACTAGTATCGGTATCTGGACAACCCTAGTTGATATTTTAGAGGCGAGGAATATGGTATGATCACTTTAACCACTTGCTTACTGGGCACTTAAACCCCCTTCCTCCCCCAATTTTCAGTTTTTAGCGCCATCACTTATTGAATGACAATTGCGCTGTCATGCAACACTGTACCCAAATTTACTTTTTATCTTTTTTTTTTTTTTTTTTTACCCCAAATAGAGCTTTCTTTTAGTGGTATTTGATCACCTCTGTGTTTTTTTTTTTAATTGTTAAAAAAAAGGAGAAACACACAGACATTTTTGAAAAAACAAACAAAACAGTTTTATACTAAAATTTTGCAAAGAGGTAATTTTCTCCTTCATTGATGTATTGTGATGAGGCTGCACTGACGGGCACTAATAGGCTGCACCAATGTGCATTAATAGGTGGCACTGATGGGTACAGATAGGCTGCACTGATAAGGCGGCACTGATGGGCACCTATAGGTGGCACTGGTAGGCACTAATGATGCATGACTAGTGGGCATTGATAGGTGGTACTAAATGGCATTGATAGGTGACACCGAAGGGCATTGATAGGTGGCACTGAAGGGCACTGAAAGGTGACACTGATAGCTGGCACTGATGGGTGACAGTGATGGGCACTGATGGGTGGCAGTGATGGGCACTGGTAAGTGACACTTATAGGCAGCACTGCTAGATGGCACTCATGAAGCACTGATTGGCACCACTGTTGGGCATTTATAGGTGGCACTGATATGCAGTGGTGGGCACTGGCAGGTGGCACTGATATGTACTGGTGGGCACTGGCAGGTGACACTGGCAGGCAGCACTGGTGGGCACAGTTGAGGTGGCTTGACCTCTCCCTCTTCGGGACCGATGTCCCTTTCACAGAAGGCGTGATCGTCTGACAGCGTGAGGAGGAAAAACAATTACTGATTTTCTGTTTACCTTAAGGGATCAGTTGTCATTGGCTGCTAGCTGATCACGTGGTAAGGGGATGGTATCAGCCCCTTACTCCGATCTGTGATCTACCGAGTCTCATTGACTCTGTGATCACAGAGCGTGCCGCTCACTCCCGCAGGGGGCGCAAGGGCAGCGTGCAATAGGAAGATGTCTTTTGACGGCCTCCCGGCAATGTAGGTCTGCGCTGTAGCCATCATTCGGCTATAGCGCAGACAGGAAGGGGTTAAAGCTCTTCAATATTTTCTTGTGTCACAGTGAAAAGACAGGGTATACAGCAAGTGGTAATATGATTAATGAAAGCTGTGGATAGCTGTGGGAGTAATTTCACCCATAGCTTGCTTTAACTATATGCTATGCCTCCATTTGAAGCGGAGTTCCACCCAAAAGTGGAACTTCCACTTATTCGTCTTCAGCCCGCTGTCTTCTGAAAACAGGTCACAGGAATGCAGAAATAACTGCACACCTGTGATCCCCAGGAGAGGTACAAACAAGCTTTGGCTGTACTTCTTGCCCAAGCACAATTTTGCAACTTTGACATGTGTTGGTATAACTGTACAGTACATATTGTCACAACTACTTTGTGTATCCAGGTGGATTAAACCACATTGTTTTCAGGACAAACTGGGCTTTCATATGGTGGATGTTCATCCGCCGACACCCACAATCTCATAGGGATCAATGTATGTCCCTTTTTCATCCGTACACGGATGGATGAAAAAGCGGAAAATACGGTCCGCCCGTGTGAAAGAGCCCTAAGTGTAGCAATATGGTTATATTTAATGAAGGTTCAACATTTAGAAACTCACATGGTTGATGATTAAAGCAGACATAACGAAGTATGCAGGAATCTGGAGTAAAGCTGTCCACATAGACCATCCTCCTCACCCCCGGCTTTTACCGCTGGCAGTCTGCAATTGTGACTTGGAAGACTACCCTGCAGTACAGTAATTGAACAACTCTTGCAGACCAGAGTGTAGTGCAGAGGATGGTCTATGGGACAGCTTTTCCTGGGTACCTGCATACTTAGATGTGCCTGTTTTAATTATCAACCATATAAGTTGCTAAATATTGTACCTTCATTAAATGTAATCATATTGCTACACTTAGAGGCGCCTCGCTTCTCTTTTATACTCAGTTGTGACATGACTCTACTCTTATATCAAGACATCGCTTGTATATCAAGTCAAAATGTATTTAAAAAGCATGTCTTGCAAAACGCTCTCAAACCAAGTTACTCTCAACCCCAAAGTTTTACTGTATAAATAAAAGCTGATCATTTTAATCACCCCTCTCAGTGATAAATGGATCATCTCATCCATGTAAACTGACTGATACATTCTGCTAAAGAGTTTGAACTTCTGAAAAACAGCAGACTTGCTGGCTGGGTCCCCAGATTAAAATAGAAAAAAGCAAGCCTTAAATAGAAAATTACTGCAGCCATCACATCTATAAATTGGTAAACTGCTATATAATAAATGTTTGCTTTTGGGTTTAATACTGCTTTAAAGATTATACCAAAAAATGGGCTGCTCATACTCCTGGGAATACCTATGCATATTTATATCTGCTGAAATGGTAATGTTATGCATACTGTAGGTCACAGAAGAGAGGAGTATATAAATCCATAAGCAGTGTAAGGGGAAATAGCTGTATACAGTGTAAGTAACAAGTCTCCCGATACACGTGTAATGTGTTGCTGTTCTAATAGATCGGCTTTATTTTCTACTAGCAAAAGTGAGTCCATTCATTGAATAGGGTGAAGTTCAAAAACCTTTGTGGTAAGAATAACTTCAGGTATAAATAACGTCTAAATAGATCATTGATTGAATAGCAAAGCATTAAAGTGACTGTAAACCTTTGTTGTTTGTTTTTTTTTAATAACAAACATATCATGTTTACCTCCTCTGTGCAGTTTGTTTTGCACAGTATGACCCTGAACCTCTTCTGGGGTCCCTCGGCGGTGCTCGTGGCTCCTCCTCACATAGGTAAACCCCCTGGCAGAAGCACTCTCTCTGGGGGTTACCACGCGGGGCTCGTGGCTCCTCCTCACATAGGTAAACCCCCTGGCAGAAGCACTCTCTCTGGGGGTTACCACGCGGGGCTCGTGGCTCCTCCTCACATAGGTAAACCCCCTGGCAGAAGCACTCTCTCTGGGGGTTACCACGCGGGGCTCGTGGCTCCTCCTCACATAGGTAAACCCCTTGGCAGAAGCACTCTCTCTGGGGGTTACCACGCGGGGCTCGTGGCTTCTCCTCACATAGGTAAACCCCCTGGGAGAAGCACTCTCTCTGTGGGTTACCATGCGGGCTTGTGGCTCCTCCTCACATAGGTAAACCCCCTGGCAGAAGCACTCTCTCTGGGGGTTACCACGCGGGGCTCGTGGCTCCTCCTCACATAGGTAAACCCCCTGGCAGAAGCACTCTCTCTGGGGGTTACCACGCGGGGCTCGTGGCTCCTCCTCACATAGGTAAACCCCCTGGCAGAAGCACTCTCTCTGGGGGTTACCACGCGGGGCTCGTGGCTCCTCCTCACATAGGTAAACCCCTTGGCAGAAGCACTCTCTCTGGGGGTTACCACGCGGGGCTCGTGGCTCCTCCTCACATAGGTAAACCCCCTGGCAGAAGCACTCTCTCTGGGGGTTACCACGCGGGGCTCGTGGCTCCTCCTCACATAGGTAAACCCCCTGGCAGAAGCACTCTCTCTGGGGGTTACCACGCGGGGCTCGTGGCTTCTCCTCACATAGGTAAACCCCCTGGGAGAAGCACTCTCTCTGTGGGTTACCATGCAGGCTTGTGGCTCCTCCTCACATAGGTAAACCCCCTGGCAGAAGCACTCTCTCTGGGGGTTACCATGCGGGGCTCGTGGCTCCTCCTCACATAGGTAAACCCCCTGCCCCTGGGAGAAGCACTCTCTCTGGGGGTTACCACGCGGGCGTGCCCCCGAGTCCAGCATTTGCATGAATAGACACAGAATGCTGGATTTGGCACGCGTACATTTTTTATTGTGGTGCAGGACACTACATGTAATTTGCACAGGAATCACAGCATATTTCTATGCAAATTACATGCAGTGTCTCTGGGGTGCAATTTGCGACAGCTGTTGCAGCATTCTTTTTTTAGCTGCACCAGAATAGGGTCACATGGGTGTTTTGTGGGGTATCGTTAATGTAACATACACTGCAATCGGTTTGCATGAACAGGTTGCAATTTTGGATGCAGTGCTGAATGCGCAGCCTTTGTGTATTTTTTACTGAAAATTTTGACTTGATAAACTGTTGCTTTGTTATGGTGTGACATAAAAAAAAAATGACCACCATCACTGGCTATCACTGGCTTCAGCATTTTCTAAATCACTCCCCAGGAGCAAGCATGCAGCCAGTAAAGTCTGAGTGGAGTCTGATCTGCATTCTTGCAAAAGGCCATAACCTGGAAAGTTATGATGGATTAGGTCAGTTTGGCCTCATGCACACTGGACGTTTTTACAGCTGCTGTTTTTGGCTTCAGACGTTATTTTCTACAGTCAATAAACTCCCCATCACGTTATCCTATGTGTCTAAGCACACATAGGTTGTTATCAGCAGTTTTTGGCTGGGGCATTTTTGTCTTTAAAAAACAAAACAAAACTAGTGTGTTCTGATAGGAGTTTTTCAGCTGTAAAAACACTCTTAGGTCAAAAAACGCTGATAAACGCTCACCAACGTTTTTTAACGTTTTTTTAACCATTGAAAAAAAAAATATATATAGGGTTGTCCAGATACTGATACTAGTATCGTTATCGGCACCGATACCGAGCATTTGCCCAAGTACTTGCAAATGCTCCCGATGCTTCACCCGATACCTGGACCGTCAGCGGTGATCAGTGCATGGTGGAGTAACAAGCTTCTCTCCCCACGGCATTCAGCTGATTTAGTGAAATCTATACAGCGGTGATCGGTGCTTGTAACTCCCCCACACGATCACCACTTACTGTCCCCGCATCCTCCTCCAGTCCCCCTCCGTGTCCCCCTTCGTTCTTCCTCCACATCCCCTCTGTTCTGCTGCTGTCCCCCTCCGTTCTGCTATCCCCCTCCTTCCTTTTCTGTATGAACAGAGTCAGTGTCCCTTCACATAACTGAAACATTGTAACCTCCTGTGATTACGATGTCTCAGTTTATGAATGGAGAGGAGCCGCTGTCTCCTCTCCATTCATTTTCAGTATAACTGAGGCTACAGAGAAAGGGACTGGGGAATCTATATCCTCAGTCTCCTTCTCTGTCTCAAGGGGGAGATATCAGGGGTCTGTTAAGACCCCTGATATCTCACCAAAGCCCCCCAACAGGGCTGATTAAAAAAAAAGTATTGCAATAAATAATAAAAAATAAATAAATAATTGAAATAAAACAGACACCGTCCAGACCCCCCCTCCCCCACTATAAAAATAAAATAGAATAAAAGAGAAAGCATTGTAAAAAAAATATATTTTTAAATATAAAAAAATATATTAAAAAAAAACACTGTCACGTGACATTAAAAAAAGTATCGGTATCGGTGAGTACTTGTACTCGGTCTTAAAAAAGTGTAATCGGGACAACCCCAATATATATATATATATATATATATATATATATATATATATATATATATTACAAAAAAAGCGCTAAAAAACGATAATGTGGAAAAAAGCTAAAAAAAAAGTTAATAAATTCTAAAAAAAACGGTATAGCAAAAACGTTAAAAACAGTAAAAAAAACGTACTGCAAAGCTACTGGCGCTTTTTTTAACGTTATTTTAACATCCAGTGTGATTGAGGCCTGATAATAAAGCAACACGTGATTTCTTAAGTCTGCAATGTTAGCCTGTTTATTTCTCTCCAAAGCTTTTTTGTTCAAATGCTGATGATGGCTTTTGGGACAAATGAAGCATCTACATTCAATAGCAGTAAAGAATTAAACTGGAAAGTGTCTCCATGGTCTAATTCCTGTTTGATCTTATTTCATGCTAGTGCAGGAACATACTGTGCACATGCATATTTGCTTCCAGGCTTCTATCTAGGAACTGAAGTAGTTGAAGAATGTAAGTGATGAAGGCGTGCTGTTTACATATGTTTGGGTGGATGCTTTGTATGTACTAATGATTGGAATTTTACATCTGCAAGTGTATTTTCTATCGCTACGCTGTAGCATTAAAGTAGTCGCTGGTCTTTTCTGATATCAGCGTTCATCCTTTTCTCAACCATCCATAGCCTGAGCTGTGATTGCTCAGAATCTCCAGCCTTGAATGACAGAGGTAATTTCAGTTGAGGTGTTTTTCTTTAAATTACATCGTTGGTGCATTTTCTTCCTGGTAACAAGTCTCCCTTCATTGTTCTCACCCAGCCAATCGGATGATAACAAGATGTAGCCTGTTATAGAAAACGGATTTCTTTAAGAATTGTCCTTATACATACAATATATTGAAAAGAATGAGGGACCTAGCATGCATGTGTGATCGCATATGACTGTCTATCTTTCTACACACTTTTTTTTTTAAAGAAGGAATTGTGCAAGTATAAGGGTATATTTTACAGGGATTTGGGTGCACACATACTTATATACAGTTCAGTACAATATATAGATATATATATATATATATATATACAGTACACACACATATATATATATATATATATATATATATATATTACAGTGTATATATATATATATATATATATATTCTTATGCAGGTCCATGAACTCTATAAGATACTGTATATATGTTTTTTTTTATTTTTTTCACTTACAGTGGAATGTACAATACAATGCGTGGGCTTCTACTGCTAACAAAGAACGCTAAGTGTATCAGATGATACAAAAAAAAAAAATAGCTATAGATATGAGCTGACAAGTGGGTATGTGTTACTTTACATCAGGGGTGCCCAACCTTTTGAAGCATGAGGGCCACTTAAGTGACTTGGTAACTGGTCGAGGGCCACAATAAACGGAGCGGGCAGTTGGCAGAATATTCCCTCCAAAATGTGAAACAGACTTCTTGGTGATCAGGAAGGATTTTTTCCACCACTAGAGTGTGTGTGTATATATATATATATATATATATATATATATATATCTATCAAGCTATATTTTGTACATTTAGGAACACACCCAGCTCTTTCTTTAAAACAATCTACTGACATGGCCAGAACTTGTTCTTGAGAAAGTCTGTTTCACATTTTCACAGCTCTTTCTTTGAAGAAGCCTTTTTGTATGTGGTGGTTACCGTATTTATCGGGGTATAGCGCGCTCCCGCGTATAGCGCGCACCCCTAAAGTGGCCCCCATTCCTGTGTAAAAAAGTTTTTTTGTACTTACAGTTTTGGTGTCTTGCGCGGTGTCCATTGGCGGCTTCAGTGTCCTGTTCGTCGGGTCCGGCGTGCGTCTGTGGCTTCAGGTCTCCGCTACGTCGGGTCCGGTGTGCGTCTGCGGCTTCGGGTGTCCCCTTCGTCCGGTCCGGCGTGCGTCTGCGGCTTTGGGTGTCCTCTTCGACGGGTCCGGCGTCCTTCCGTGGCGTCCTCCCCGCTCGATCTCCACTTTCCCGTGCCGAGTTTGAATACTGTGCCGACATATACCGAGCGTAGTACACTCGTGTATAGTCGGGCAGGTTCGGCTACTCTCGCGCTTACGTCCTGTACGTCCAGGACGTGAGCGCGAGAGGAGCCGAGCCTGCCCGACTATACACGAGTGTACTGCGCTCGGTATATGTTGGCGCAGTATTCAAAACTCGGCGCGGGAAAGCGGGTATCGGTGTATATCGCGCACCCACGATTTTGCCCTGATTTTCAGGGCAAAAATGTGCGCGGTATACGCCGATAAATACGGTAAATCTCTTTTCCTCCAGACATAAAGTATACCACCTTGTCCTCTGTAATGGCTTGAAAGTGAATAATTCAACACTAAGTTCACTACATAGACCACTAATGTATTTCTATATGGTGATCATATCCCCCATTAATTTCCTTTTTTTAAGAGAATATGAATTCAGTTCCTCTAATCTTTCCCCATAGCTGATTCCTCCATGCCTCTTACCAGTTTGGTTGCCCTTCTCTGCACTTTCTCCAGTTCTCCGATATCCTTTTTGAGAACTGGTGCCCAAAACTGAACTGCATATTCCAGATGAGGTCTTATTAATGATTTTCATAGCGGCAAAATTATGTCTCTCTCTCTCTCTGGAGTCTACAGTATATCTCGTTTAATACAAGAAAGGATTTTGCTGGCTTTAGAAACTGAATCTTGTCATTCCATGCTATTATTAAGTCTATAATCTACAAGAACACCAAGATCCTTATCAAACGATGATTCCTCCAGCTGTTCTTCTCCTAGTATGTATGACGTGTGCATGTTTTAGCCCCAAAGTGCATAACTTTACATTTTATCAACAATAAGCCTCATTTGCTACAGTCGCCCAATTATACAGTACATCGAGGTTGGCTTATAAATTGGAGACATCCTGTAAGTACATTATTACACTGCATAGCTTGGTGTCATCTGCAAACACTAATGGTACTTTTAATCCCAGACCATATATTGTTTATAAATATATTAAAAAGTAAGGGTCTCAACACTGAACCTTGGGGTATACCGCTGATAACCTAAGCCCTTTCAGAGTATAATTCATGAATCACTATTCTCTGAAGAATGAATCTTATCTCGACTTCCTAAATTTGGGCAAATATAGTCATAATTGCCCACTTGTTGCTATGATTCCTGTTTTGTTGCCAATGTATTGCAGTGAATTCCCATTTGTTGCCCATGTATTACCAAAGTTGCACATTTGTTGTCTACATAATGTCACAATTGCATATATGTTGCCTATGTATGCCCATAACTATTTGTTGCCCATGCCCACATATTACATCAGTTGTCAGCTTACTGCCACAGTTGCCTATTTGTTACTCATTTATTGTAGCAATTGCCTAATTGTTACCAATGTATTGTCATAAGTGCTGATTTATTGGCCACAAATTGTCACACTTGTCAATTTGTTGCTCAAGTGTTCTTTCCATACTGTCTCCCTAAAAGGCGTGCCATCAAGCCATGTCTCTTAAAACGAATGTTTAGGCCATACCTCAAATGTGCTGCACCATAGTGGAACTGTCTACCGCCTCCCCCAAATTTTTAGAAGAGGTTAAACCTTTTGCAGGTACAATTATTGTTGGCCTAATAAAAATACACCATCACTTCTGCATAAGAGGGAAGGAAACGTGACACTGGCATTCTACAATTCACAGCTCCGAGAGTGGTCAATTTCTTACCTTGAGCACTGTCACATAGGAAAAAAGAAAGATAGGTAGGCTTAGGCCGCGTACACATGATCAGTCCATCCGATGAGAACGGTCCGAAGGACCGTTTTCATTGGTTAACCGATGAAGCTGACTGATGGTCTGATGTGCCTACACACCATCGGTTAAAAAAACGATCGTTTTAGAACGCGGTGACGTTTACATGTTTTAACACAACGACGTGCTGAAAAAAACAAAGTTCAATGCTTCCAAGCATGCGTCGACTTGATTCTGAGCATGCACTGCCTTTTAACCGATGCTTTTGCATACTAACGATCGGTTTTGACCCATCGGTCAGGCGCCCATCGGTCAAATTTTATAGCAAGTTCTCTTTTTTTTACTGGAAGGATTACTGACCGATGGGGCCCACACACGATCGGTTTGGACCGATGAAATGGTCCTTTAGTCCATTTTCATCGGTTTTGACCGATCGTGTGTACGCGGCCTTATTCCTATGTTACTATCAACATTTAGAAAGTCATAAATTACAAGGAATATCAGAGACCCCTTATAATGCATCAAATTGAGACACCTTATGGTGCCTGCTACCACATTGAAGTGTTACTTTAGGTATTTGTGAGAAATTTACTTTAGTCACTAGAACATTTGTCCTCCTTGGAGTTTATTTTTTTTTAATTTTTACCTCTTGCTTATTGACAACTCCAAATTTTGGAAATTCTGCTGACTTTGTCTTGGTGAATGTCTTGATGAGGTGAATCCCCTTAAGACACAGAGAGAAATAAAAATTGACAAAGGGGTCATTTGTTAAATTTTTATATTTTTAAATTACCTTTACATTTACAATTATTATAAGGTAAAAAAACTATCTTTACGTGTAGTCACCCAGGACAACCAATATGACTCCCATAGAAGAATCTGAGCAATGCAGAATTATTTCATTGCTTGCCATGGTCTTATTGCATTACAAACATGTTCCATTATTAGTGTAATAGTCCTATTTAGCTTTTGGAATAATAATTGTTGGGGTAATTATTGTGCTGATGTCTTCCATTCATTTTATGCCAGCACCAGCTTATGTCTCGAGTATATGCGAGCCAAGCAGCATAAATCATTTTTTGCTGTAAAATATTTGATGTATGTGACATGATAACAACAGCTTAGATCAAATGCAGTTATGAGACAGAAAATAACAAGTACAGGAATCACATAAGACTCTTTAGAGCATATTTGAACATCATCCAAATGTCAACTTAAAACCGTTGTGAGGTTTGCAGCCCATATTTGCAAGCTGTCTTGTGAAGGTGCAGCATATGGACTTGTAAAGAATGAAGAAAGGCAACCAGCAAGTCACATCATGACCTCAGCTGACTTCTGCTGTCTCCAATTTTCTTGGCGAATCCTAATCTTTTTCTGCACCAGCAGCCGTCACTCAAGCTGTATATTACAGTTGTCATGGTGATTCTGCATTTTAATCACCAGTTTCCTCTGGATTTGTGTTACATATATGCATAGAACACCCATAAATTTCAAAATGCTGTTTTTTTTTTGCTGGCAGTATGCACAAACTATGTTATAAATGGTTTTATTACTGATTTAATACTTAGTGAATTCTGATTGAATGTTATTGGTTACTGAATTTAAAGTGGATGTAAACCCAATTCATGAAGCTGGGCACATATATCTGGAGTATTTTGTTATCTCTTTTCAAAGAGCTAAGTCTTACAGCTCTCTTCTGAACGGTTATCAGCCTAAGAACTCCTGACATATTTTTTTTTTTTCATTTTATAGACAAAAGAAGCCATAATCTTTTGTCAAAGGAGATTGCTAAAATAGAGTAACAGAGAGCAGCTCCTATTAGAAATCAGCTCTGATAGTCTATGCCTATGAGGAGAGGGGGTGTGCCTTTCCTCCAATCAGCAATTTCAGCTATCTTGGCTGTATGCCCAGACATCACACCCTGTGTTAACCAGAAAGAGAAAATCTCCTAACAAAATCTGAACTTTCTAAACCGTATATAAATGTGAAGACAGCAGATATACTTATAAAGCCAATGTAGGCAGATTTGGTTAATCCCTGTGTATCATCTGAGGCTGTTCACTTCACTGGGTGTATGGGGGGTTGACATCTACTTTAAGCTACAAGGAAACAGTTAATAACACATTTGATATACATATAGATGAACAATTTTAATTTGCATAAGTATTTGCAATTGTACTTTTGGTCCAGACACATCTACAAAATGGCATAGCCAAGCTAGTAACTTAATTTTGTTCTTTCGCACCTAAGAAAAAAGGTTTGGTAACAAACCCATTCCCAACTTGGCACTGAGCAGAATAAGTTTTACACTGATGAGGTCATCACTCTGCTCTTTCCTCCTTCAAGAATGACTGACAGTACCATGTATATTAGCATAGCTGTGATGTGTTCAGAATGTTGATGCTCCCCATACCAGAGGAGTTTGTTTGTATACTATCGTGGTTTTGCAAAAAAATAAATACATATGCAAATGCATATATATATATTGCATATATATATATTGAATATATACATATTTATTAAGCACATAAGTAAGTTAAATGCTATTGTTATATCTATTGGGGTTTAGCTTCAGGAACTAGAGTGTATTAGGAATTCTAGTTAAAGCGGATGTCCCCCTGAAAAAAAATATTAAAAGCCAGCAGCTACAAATACTGCAGCTGCTGACTTTTAATATCAGGATACTTACCTGTCCTGGAGTCCAGAGGCGTCCGCAGCAGAGGACGAGCGATCGCTTGTCAGCCTGCTGCTCCCCCCTCCATCCACGGTGAGGGAACCAGGAAGTGAAGCGCTCCAGCTTCACTGCCCGGTTCCCTACGGCGCATGCGCGAGTCGCGCTGCACCCGCCGATTGGCTCCCGCTGTGTGCTGGGAGCTGAGTGTTCCCAGCACACAACGGGGGACGGAAGGGATGTGGGAAAAAAAAAACGTCTTTTGCCCGAGACGTGTGGCCGGAAGTGGGTGCAATTACCTGTCTTTAGACAGGTATCTGCACCCCCCTCCCCCTGAAAGGTGTCAAATGTGACACCGGAGGGGGGAGGGTGCCGATCAGCGGAAGTTCACTTTAGGGTGGCGCTCCGCTTTAAAAAGCCTATATGCCAGAGTCCTCCCATTTGATGGTGTCTGCATAGTTTGAGAAGCAGCACCACTTGGCAAATCCAGCAGCTGAACACAATTATCTTTTTAGCTATCGGTAAGGGTGGCATTTTGACCACCACTGCATTCTTCCTAATAACCACCAATATAAGGTACACTTTTCCCATTGACCCAAGATAAAATGGTTTTAGTAAGGGTTCCTTGATACCCAAAAGTTATTGTAGGGGTTCTTCTGGACTAAAAAGTTTAAGAAAGGTGGTGTTAGAGTGTGTTAATGCCATTTTATGTCATTATTTTTATGCATGTAGCTAGCCTTATACCATGCTTACAGTGTCTTTTTGCCCTGGCTAAGCAGAGTCCAATATGATTCCAATAAATATTATATTCTGTTAAAAGAGTGAGATTTCAAAATAACAAACATACAGACTCACCAAGTTTATTAAGCATCAGTCCAGTGTGCATCTGTCCCATGCTGCCTCTACAAGGAGAACCGAGCGATCAAAGACCGCTGATCACTTAGTTCTCAGTCTTCAGTGAGCCAGAGGCTCTCACTGGAACACCAGGTTGTGGGCGGTCGCTAGCGGCTGGTTCAGGCTCTCCGCAGCATGCGGAGAGGCTAAGCAAGCTGCCAGTTCAGGCATCTGGTTAGAGTCCAGCAGTAATGTCAGGATCCCTCCAGAGCTTGGACAGGTTGAGTAACGTCAGCTGACAGCAGACTTTAGCCTGTTGTCGGTTGAATCTGGGTTACAGAAGTGCAGAACGAAGTTCACTCATGTGACCCACAGAAGTAGGGCCAAAAGAGCTTTACCCTACATCTCCTTTAATATAGTGCAGCTCTAGGAGCTATGCTTTGTATTCATAGAATGGTTTATGGACTGTGGATGCTGTATGACATGATAGGCTCCTGTTAAATGCATAATGTAAACATTAGAGAATCCAGCATGATCATTTGTTTAACTGTACTTTTCACCATTTTAAACTTCACACCAACAAAAAAAAAGTTTGAGGCAAAAAAAGCAATGAAACAGAGTTGTTATTGTGCTGATCTTTTGAATAAATGTTAATAATAAAAACATTCAGTTAAATCTGCTTCTGTTTCATCTACAAAGGACATTCATACTCAGAAGCCAGACAAATCCACTGAGTCCACAGCAGTATCCCAAGGGAGTGCTTAACTGGGAATATTTACTACAAAAGAAGGCTGTATGAGCCAGGTGCTTTGTACTTGTCTGTGAATGATAATACTGAATGAAGTATTATACATATACTTTGTTGTTTTAGAGTACAATAAAACAGATAGATGTGGGAGTTAAGCACAGTGGGGTTAATTTACTAAAACTGGAGAGTGCAAAACCTGGTGCATCTCTGCACAGCAACCAATCGGCTTCCAGGTTTTATTGTCAAAGCTTAATTGAACAAGCTGAAGTTAGAAGCTGATTGGCTACCATGCATATCTACACCAGATTTTGCACGCTCCAGTTTTAGTAAACCAACCCCATATTGTCTGTATTGCCTATCACTGTAGTAGCTTTTAGTTTTCTGTGTCAGGTTAGCAAATAAAGTAAAGTATTTGCATAGCCGTAATTGGTCTTAAAAACCAGAGGCAGCCCTTGGCATTCACTATGACAAATTGTGAATGTGGATAAAATCTGTGTTATAAGAGGGTCTGGCTATGTAGAACCTGAATTCAGTACCCGATGAAACTCTGTGGAGGCCCCAAGACAGTTGAAACCTTGGGGCCCCACTTGCAGGTTTCTGGAGGTTTCTATTGCATATGCTCTAGTGCAGGGGTCTCCAAACTGCGGCCCGAGGGCCAGATGCGGCCAGTTGCTAGCCGTTATCCGGCCCTTGAAGCACTATTACTCCCACTGATATAAGGCAATATTCCTCCCACTGACACCAACACTATATCTGCCACCATCACCAATGATGGCATACTACTCCTCTTCCTATTGACCAACAACCCAAGGGCCATATTTATTTTCACTGATGCTGGGCCCATGACATCTATTGCCCTTGCTGGCCACAATCTGGCCCTTCTAAAGTCTAAAAGACAATAAACTGGCCCTTTGTTTGAAAAGTTTGAAAAAATGTTTTACATACTGACAGCTGAAAGAAGATGAGCTTTTAAGAGACAAACTGTAATGTTAAATGGATGTGTATGGTTTATGTACTTTAAAGTGGTAGTAAGCCGCCATGCATTTTTTTTTTAAACAGGCAAATTAAAGTTTTAATGTGCTAGTATGCATCGCCACTTGCCGGACAGCCACCATCATTATAATCAGGTTGGCTCCCCTGGGCGAATCACCGTAGGTGTACATCGGCCGCTTAAAGAGCAATAGGGGGCAACCGCAATGTCCGTCCGTCACCTGCGATCGTTCCTCAGAGAGCCAGAATGGGCATCTGTGTATGTAAACAAATAGATCCCTGTTCTGACAGGGGAGTATAGAGATCTCTGCTGTTCCTAGTGATCAGGAACAGCAATCCGTCTCCTCCTCCAGTCAGTAACACTGTCCCCAAAGTGTTTTATTTTAAAATCAGATCCCTTTTTTATATGCAAACAACATTGAGACAATACAGACAAATTATACAAACAAAATTACATTAAACAAAACACAACCCACAGTTAGAAACGCCTCCCTAGGGAACACTTAACCTCTTGACCGCCCCCTAGTGTTAACCCCTTCCCTGGCTGTGACATTTATACAGTAATCAGTGGCCATTTTTGAGCTCTGATCACTGTATAAATGTCAATAGTCTCAAAAAAGTATCAAAAGTGTCCGATCTGCCTGCCGCAATGTTGCAGTCCGATATAAAAATTGTAGATCGCCACCATTACTGGTAAAACAAAAAAAATATATAATAAAAATGCCATAAATCTATCCTCTATTTTTAGACGCTATGGCCCAGATTCATAAAGCAATTACGCCTGTCTAACTGGTGTTAGACAGGAGTAATTTCAAATTTTGCGCGCCGTATCACTAGTTTGAATCCTCAAACCATGATACGGCGGCTTCGGGCTTCGATCCGAGAGGCTTACGTCTTCGTAAACCTTCGGATCTACGCTGCGATATATTTGCGGCCGCTGGGAGGAGTTTGCGTCGTTTTGATGCGTCGGGATATGCAAATGACTTTTTACGGCGATCCACGAAGGTACGAGCGGTCTTCGCAATCGCTTACGTCTGGGTTTTTTTACGTACTGTTAGACCAGCTTTTTGCTGGTCTAACGGTGCGTAACCCATGTTAAGTATGGCCGTCGTTCCCGCGTCGATTTAAATTTTTTTTTTTTTTTTTTTTACGTAACTCGTTCGGGAATAGAAATGTCCGTAAACGACGCTACTCAAACAACGAATGACGTAACGACGTGATTTTGCGCTATGCACGGCGGGAAATTTGCGAACGGAGCATGCGCAATTCGATCGCCGCGGGAACGCGCCTATTTTAAATCCTTTACGCCCCCTACTTGTGTAGATGGATTGCGACGGGAGAAATACACTACGCCGCCGTCGTTTACTGGACAAAATCTACCTGGATTCCACGTAGAGCCAGGTAAAAAACGGCGGCGTAGTGTATTTCTTTTTTTTTATCAATATAGTTTTTATTGTGGTTTTACAAAATACAGAGATTATATAAAGGTAAAACGTAAATCAAGATCAAAAACAAAGATCAAAATCAAGATCAAAATCAAAGAATAAAAATCAAAAACAAAAAACATACCACTCACGTTTCATTCTAGGTAGGTCAGGTATGTAACATTAACATGGTAGCAGAAGTTCTTATGAAAGCATACATTGTAGTAAATTATACAGAAAAAGTATGCGATACACATAGTCAACCAGCGGTATATTTAGCGGTCCAGAGTTCCCATCGTTTATCAAAGGGAGAGCATTTCAATGCATTGATTGCTAGCAGTCGTTCAAATGTGTGGTGTTGGTGTACTTTTCTAGTCAGGTCGGTGACGTTAAGTGTAGTGGCGTGTTTCCAATTTTGCAGTATCAGAGACCTAGCAGCTAGTAGAATGTGGGATACTACTTGTCTCATTTCGTGAGGGAAGGATTCCGTACCAATGTGTAGGATAGCCAATGCTGGGTCGGGGGGGGTCAATATCCCTGTAACGTTAGATATGAGTGCGAAAGTTTGGTTCCAAAAACTAGTCAGGCTAGGACATTCCCAAAGCATGTGGAATAGGTGGCCCTTATGTCCGCAGTTCCTCCAGCAGAGGTGTGAAGTGTTGGGGAACATAAGTGCAAGTCTGCAGGGAGTATATTGCCAACGGTTGATAATTTTGGTCATCAATTCCCAATGGCCCGTGCAGTGGGAGGCCGTTTGTATCGCGTGGAAAGCAAATTTCCACTGGGCCTCAGTAAACGTTAACCCCAAGTCTTGCTCCCATTTTATATGTGTCTTCTGTTTAAGAAATGTCTTCTTGGCTTGTAGTAAGTTATAGTATAAGGCTATGCCCTTATTGTGAGTTTCACCTCCCGTTAAGTGTTTCCATACTGCTATCGGAAGGCAAACGTCAGGGGGTGGACGTGCCTTTAGGAAGTGTGTTACCCTTATGCACGTAAAGAATGTACTTGCCGGTAGGTTGTGTTCCTGCAATATTTGTTGCACTGGTTTAGGTCTCCCTTCCTTCATGAAGTCGTGTACTGTGTGTATACCATATGTGTCGAAATTTTTCAGTGATATCATTGGTATATGAGCCTCCAGCCATCGTAAGGAGAACTTATGCTGTACAGGCCGCCGGTTGGGGAGATGGGAGTTCAGAAAGGATCTCCATGTCTGTATTGAAGTAGCTATGGTCGGGGGTGTGGAAGTCAGATCCCACGGTATCCATGAGTCCCCTAGTAGGAGTGATGGGAGGTCATGTGTGAGGGCCAGGTCCTTTTCAATGTCCACCCATAGTGGTGCGTCAGAGGGGGAGAACCAGTACTTGAGTTGGTCGAGCCTAGTCGCTTTGAGGTAGTCTTGGATGTCCACCAGGCCTGCACCCCCCACGCTTTTGTGGGGCAGTAGTGTGGTGCATGAGCACCGTGCCCGTTTTGTGCCCCACAGAAAACGCCATTGAATATTGGAAAGTGCTTTGGTGTATTTTGGGGCAATGGCAATCGGCAGTGATCTAAAAATGTATAAAATCTGTGGCAATATGAGCATTTTGAAGGCAGCTAACCTACCCATCCAGGACAATTCTTTATGGGACAGTCCGTTGACCTGTGTATTAAGTTTTTGTAACAGCGTTTTTAGATTAGTATCTGCTAGGGATCTAGTGGATTTGGTCACTTTGATGCCCAGGTATGTTATAGTGTCGTCATTCCATACATAAGGGAGCTTTTGGTGCAAGTGGAGGCGGTCCGCTGTTGATAGGCCCAGGTTTAGTATGTATGATTTGGTGAAGTTCACCTTGTAGTAAGATATGTCCCCAAAGGATACCAGTGCGTCATGTGCTGTAGGTAATGAAGTGAGCGGTTCTGTCAGCATTAATATTACGTCATCTGCGAACAGATTTATGACATGTTGAGTCGAGCCAATTTTGAACCCTCGTATGTCTGTCAGCGACCGGATAGTTTCCGCCAGGGGTTCAATCATGAGATTAAATATCGTTGGAGACAATGGACATCCCTGGCGCGTCCCATTGGTGATATGAAATGGCACTGACAGCATACTAGATGTGTATACCCTTGCAGAGGGGCATGAATACAAAGCCAGTATAGCGTCTCTAATCTGACCGTCAAACCCAAATTTGGATAGAGTTGCTTGCATATAACCCCAGTGTACCCTATCGAACGCCTTCTCTGCGTCTATGGAAAGCAGCAGGGAAGGCGTTCGAGTATTTTCAGCGTGGTGAATAACATTAATTATCCTTCTTGTTGCGTCTGAGGTCTGCCGTCCCCTCACGAAACCCATCTGGTCGCGCTTAATGAGAGATGGTATGAGATCTGCTAGGCGTTTGGCCAGAATTTTGGCATAGATTTTGACGTCCGTATTCAGGAGTGAAATTGGCCGGAAGTTGGAGGGAGTGTTTGGTTCTTTACCTGGCTTGGGAAGGGTAACTATGTAGGCTTGTAACATTTCAGGGGGGAACGATGCTGTGTTTGCGGCTCTATTGAAAATAGATTGCATATGGGGAGCTAGGAGGTGGCCAAAAATTTTAAAATATTCATTCGAAAACCCATCTGGTCCCGGGGATTTACCATTAGGTAGGGTGGCTATCGCATTTTCTACCTCAGAGGTGGTGAATTGTGAGTTTAGGGAGAGAAGTTGTGGTTCTGAGAGAGAGGGTAGGCTAATCCGCTGTAGGAAATCTGAGATTTGCGTTGGTGTGGGTTGATGGGTGGAGGGATCATTTTTAATGTTGTATAAGCTGCCATAGTAATCAGCGAATTGATCCGCTATCTTTTGGGGGTCGGTAATTTTGTGTTTAAGGGTGGGATGGATTAAGTGGTCAATTCTCGATTTCGTGCGAGTTGCTTTTAGTCTATTGGCCAGATATTTGCCCGCTCTATTCGCGTTAGCGTATGAGTTAAGTTTGAGTCTTCTAAGGTGGAAATCATATCGTTGGGTTAGTAGATCTTTAAGTGAGGTTCTCAACTTGGAGAGCTTCGCCGAGAGAGTCTGGTTGGGTGACTGCTTATTTTTTGTTTCTAGCTCATGTATGTCAGCAAGGATAGAGTCAAGTTTGTTTGTGCGTCTTCGTTTTTCCCTAGCGCCTAGTTGGATCATTACGCCCCTGATGAACGCCTTGTGAGCGCTCCAGAGGGTAAAGGGATCGTCCACTGAGTTAGCATTGTTGAGGAAGAATTCTGCTAGATGTTTGGATATTTGGTCAGAGATTTGGGGCTCTTGCATTAGTCGGACATTACTGCGCCAGATGGGGGGGGAGGGGGAGGCAGCCTGGTCAGCAATGGATATTGTCACTGCTGCATGGTCGGACCACGTTATGTCGTGAATCCGGGCCGCAGATACCCTTTGTAGCAACCACTTATCTACCAAGAACAGGTCAATACGTGAATAGGAACAATGTCTATGTGAAAAAAAAGTATAGTCTCTCGAGCTCTCATGTAGGCATCTCCACGCATCATATAGTTCCTCTCTATGCATCAAACTACCCAGTTGTGTGGAACCTTTGTAGTTCTTTGAGGACGTATCTAGGTTTGGGTCAACAATGAGATTAAAGTCCCCACACAATAGAAGGTTGCCATATTGTTGAGCCTTAACTTTCCGTAGCAGCCTGCCAAGAAAGCGGGTCTGATGTGAGTTTGGGGCATACAAAGCCACTATCGTGAAAGGTTGTGAGTTAATGTCCCCCTTCAAAATGATGTACCTGCCGTTGGGGTCAGGAGTGACTTCTTGTAGGTGGAAAGACAAGGTATTCCTGATGGCTATCAGCACCCCTCCCTTCTTACGGCCAGGTGTGCAAGCCAAGAAAACATGTGGAAAGTCCTTGTGGGAACATTTAGGGGCATTGAGTTCCTGAAAATGAGTTTCCTGGACGCACAGGATATCCGCATTGCGTGTTTTCGCCTCGGTCCACATGGACATCCTTTTAGAAGGGTGGTTAAGACCCCGTGCGTTAATAGTTAAACAGGTAATAGGCATAGTTCTGTTTGTGAGCGGTCTGATATGTCATGAGGTGATCGTACTCACTGTGACCCGGGATGGTGGCTTGAAGGAGGATGCGTGTTCCGGTAGCTTCCAAGAGGAGACGATGGTGTAGTTCTAGTTTTTCAACTTCAACAAAAAAAGCGGTATGAGAAAAAAACATAAACAAAAACACTTGAATAGAAAAAACGATAAGAAAGGGATCCATGAACTGATCCATGTGCAGGTATGTCTGCTGCTAAAGACTTAGGGGGAGAAAGAACAGGGATTAGTGCGTATAACCCCTGTGGCCAGAGAGAGTACCTATGTATACTCATAGTAAATTTACACGTTGCCACCGTGTTTTGCTTTAGAAGAACGTTTACGTGTGACCAGCTGCCAATCCTCTTGTAATGGGGCAGGTGGCGCAGAAGGAGTCGGAGCCATCGGAGGTGTCTGGTCCGGTAGTATACCCCATTGGCGTAGCATCGCTAATCCCTCATCTAATGTGGATATGGGGACTGACGTACCGTTATGGGTGACCACTAATTTTGCTGGGTATTTCCACTTGTGAACAATGTTGTGGTTCCTCAGTGCTTTGGTTATTGTCGCCAGGTTGCGACGTTGTTGTAGGGTATGTCTGGACAGATCAGGGAGTATTTGAAGGTTAGTGTAGGGAGGGTGCCTGTTTTCCATTCTGCGAGATGCCACCATGATCTGCTCCTTGATATGGTAGAAGTGCACCCTAAGCAATACGTCCCTGGGAGTGGAATCTGGCAGGAAGGAGGGCTTGGGAATGCGATGTATGCGATCCACAATGAGATCTTGAGGAGACAAGGAGGGCAGCAGAGTAGAAAAGAATGCCTGGGTGTAGGATAGAAGTTGCGTAGTGGGGACCGATTCGGGGACCCCCCTTAATTTAAGGTTGTTCCTTCTGGAACGGTCTTCTAAATCTGCCACCTTGTTTTTCAGCCAAGCAAGTTCATCACTATGGTGGCTATGGGCATCCACCATGTTGTTGAAGGATGATGTGAGGTTCCCCACACACTGCTCCACCTGATCTACCCTGTCGCCTATGGCCTGTACCTCCTTGCGGCAGTTGCGTATGCCTGCCATCATGTCAGTATGCAGGGACGCTTTGAGGGACAAAAGCATCTCTTTTAGAAAAGTCTCAGACACAGGTCTGTCTGATGTGGGGAATGCTGCCATTGGGTCAATTATCGCGGGCAGCTGCGTCCCCTCAGGAGCCTGAGGCCTGCTTACCTCCATATCTGGGTCTCCGGAGGTTCTGTCAGGGGATGCAGTCCTCATCTTTTGTTTCACCGGGCTCCTGGTGGAGGGGCTAGAGCTGCCCGAGGACGAGCTGCTGTGCTGGGAGCTGTGCTGTCCCGTGTGGTGTCCGGACGCTGCCGCAGCCCGTGTCTCCTGCTCTGTCCTCAGCGCGCCGGCGCCATCTTGTGTGTTCCCGCGTGTCGCGAAGAAGTCCGTGACTTTCTTCGGGGATTGGGTGTTTTTCCGCTGGCGAGTCATCCCGGCGTGTGCAGCGGGACCTAAGGGTCAGATCGGTGCCGGTCTTTCGTCGGTAGGTGCGGTGGATTTGTTTGTCTCTCTCGTGGCTGGACGGAGCTCCTGTATTACACGGCCATGTCGGAGCTCGGTCGCCACGCCCCCCCGGCGTAGTGTATTTCTGATACGCTACGAGAATCCAATTCTCTTTGAATCTGGGCCTATGACTTTTGCGCAAACCAATCAATATACGCTTATTGCGATATTTTTTTTTTTGTACCAAAAATATGTCGAAGAATATATATCGGTCTAAACTGATAAGGACTTGTTTTGGATATTTACTATAGCAAAAAGTTAAAAATATAGTTTTTTTTTAGTTTTTTTCAAAATTGTCACACTTCTTTTTATGGAGCAAAAAATAAAAACCACAGAGGTGAATTATTACCACTAAATTAAAGCTCTATTTGTGGGGGAAAAAAGGACATACATTTTGTTTTGGTACAGCGTTGCATGACTGTAAGTTAAAGCGATGCAGTGCTGTATCGCAAAAAATGGCCTCGTCATTAAAGAGGGGGTTCACCCAAAAATGTACTTTCTGTCATTACCTCGTTTGCTCCAGCATACTACTAACATAAGTATGCTGTTTTTTTTTTTTTTGCTACTTATCTTTTTATGATACGTTGTAATCCGGCTCCGAGCGGGGGGATTACTTCCGGGGCGTTCCTAAACGAAGAGGAGTTGATTGACGGCTGCGTAAGGCACATTACGCCTTCCGAAAATACCCGAAGTGACGCTCGGGTGTTTACGGCGCCTGCGCAGTTAGCTCTACACGGCAGGCGCAGGCGTCGCAAACACCCGAGCGTCACTTCGGGTATTTTCTGAAGGTGTGACGTTCCTTCCGCAGCCGTCAATCAACTCCCCTTTGTTTAGCAACACCCATTGCCCGCAGGATTCCCTGCTCGGAGGCAGATTACAACAGGTCATAAAACGATAAGTAGCAAAAAAAACAAAAAACAGCATACTGCAGATGTTAGCAGTATGCTGGAGCAAATGTCAAAAACTTGATTTCTGGGTGAACCTCCGCTTTAAGGGGGCATATTCTTCCGGTCCTTAAGTGGTTAAAGAGAAGCCCTCCAGCATCGCTCTGTCACTGCCAACAGGGCTTCCATCCTCACCTGGTCTTCCTGCAAGGTTGGCCGGCTCCAGTGATTGGATTAGACCAGCTGCAATGACATTACTCCCACGCATGCATGTGGGAGCCGCTGTTCACGGCACAGGACTCTGAAGGAATGGCACGGGCATACTGTTCCTTCAGAGCACATGAGCCGGTGACAGCACTGATCCATTCACAAGTAAATATCTCCTAAATGGTGCACGTTTAGGAGATATTTACTGTACCTATAGGTAAGCCTTATTATAGGTAAAAATCATCCATGGGAGTTTACTCCCACATTTAGTTGTTATTGAGTACATTACATTAAGGCTGCATTCACACCTGAGCGGCAAGTAACGCCGCATACGCGGCTTTACTTGCCGCGCTTCGATTTATTTTATTTATTTATTTTTTTGTTTACAAATCTTCCCATTCATGTCTATGGGCGAACGCCAATGTCGCTTGAAAAAAAGGGTCCGGGACTTTTTTTCAGGCGACAGGCGTTCGGCGTCTCAGAGATGTGAACCATCTCTATAGACATGAATGGGAAATTTCCCCTCCAGCGGCACGAGCGTCGCGCGACAGGCGTTTTGCCGCTCAGGTGTGAATGGGCCCTAATACAGTATTTTCTCCATGGAGTCTTTAATGTAATGTTTTTGTTTCTTTGAGTTGATTCATGTTTTCTATGTTTTGTAAACAATTGAAGAAAGTTTCATTGTAATTTTCTTTCAAGTTCAAATCAATATTATTTTGATCTGTTGTCCTGGGGAATGTTGGGGAGTGTTGACTGATGTGGATAACAGTTTCTGAAAATGCTAGTTTCATGGCTGTTATGCGAGTCTCCTGGCTTCAGTACATGCTGTGTCACTGATTCCTAAAATGCCTGGGAAAGTGGGAAAGAATTCTGTATATAACATTAGAAGTACATCTGGTCACTACGAGCCCCTAGGAGGCATGATGCACAGTTTGGAGCAGGGGCCTCCAATTGTTCTAAGCAAAGGGCCTGTTTACTGTCCCTCAGAGTTTACAAGGGCCGGACAGTGGTCAGTGGAAGTTGAAAAGGTAATGACGTTAGTGGTCATCGCTGATGTAATTTTGCCCCATTGTTGGTGTCATTGAGAGAAACTGTGCCCTATTGTTGGTGTCATTGAGAGAAATTGTCCCCTATCATTGGTGTCATTGTAAGGACTTGTGCCCCATTTTAGTGTCATTATGAGGATTTGTCCAATTGATGGTGTAATTTGGCCCCATTGTTGGTGTCATTGAGAGAAACTGTGTCCCATTGTTGGCGTCATTGAGAGGCATTGTCCCTTATCATTGGTGTCATTGTAAGGAATTGTGCCTCGTTTTTAGTGTCATTATGAGGATTTGTGTCCCATCGTTGCCGTGTCATTGGACCCCATTGTTGGTGTCAGTAGGAGAAATTATACCCCATGGTTTGTGTGATTGAGAGAAACTGTGCCCCATTGTTAGTGTCAGTGGGAGAAATGATGCCACATTGTTGGTATCAGTGGATGAAATAGTGTCCCAAGGGCCAGATAAAAGCAAGCAAAGGGCCGCAGCTGGCCCCCGGGCTGCAGTTTGGAAATCACTGGTTTAGAGAAACCTTTATTAACCAGGGTTTCTCCAGAGGATCCTAGGCTTTCCTTGAGGAAGTAGCAATTTCTTCCTCTCAGATGAGTTTCCACCTAAATCAATGATTCTTTATATCTATCTGCAAAGAAGGTTTTTTTTTCCAGTGACCACAAATGTAAGGAGAAGTCACTCGTATAAGGAGCATCCATCACACTAATGTACAGTGAGTTGTAGATATAGTAATTATTAGCAGGGGTTCACTGAGACAAGAACGTTTTTTTCAAGGGTTCCTTGATTTAAAAAGGCTGATCTAGCCTACCAAACATAGTAGTAATATTTAATGTCTATACTACCAACAAACTGTTTGGGGGTGTGTTTAATGACTGAACGCTTGCTTTGAATCCATCAATACCTGTCCAGCAACACCCCTAAGAAGTACAAGCACTCTGGTCTGAGGTTTCAGGGGAAGTGAGATCAGTTAAAGTGAACTTGAACATTCAATCATGTGCAGGAATACGTAAAAATGAGTTTCTCTTGCCTGTTATTAGATGTTGGAAGTGTTATCGCCAGCGGGAGTTGGAATCTGCTTCTCCCACCGCCATTAACACTCCTTACAATGTCACCCTTTAAGAGGGGATATCATTACCATGGATAAATGGTCTATATGTTGAACTATGTGCAAAGTCATTCACTTTCATGTCATTACAAAGGGCAAAGCGGCACTCTTTACGACTGAAGGAAAAGACTTGCCTACTGGGTACTTTTACCCCCTTCTTGTCCAGGCCACTTTTCAGAGCTGTCGCACTTTGAATGATAATTGTGCATTTATGCTACACTGTACATGAAATTTTTATCATCATCAATCCCAGAGGCACGGACCACAATAAAAACCTGACGGGTGTGCTAATCCCTCTCCACACCATCTAAAACTTAGTTAGATATACTTTAATTCATAATTTGTTTTTGGTTGAACCAAATAGGCTTGTGTCTCTTTTCAACCCCACTAACTATGTAACGATATCTAACTATGCAACTATATGAACTTGCTTAAAAAATGTGTCTAGTCAATTCCCTTGTCCCCTCTCTCCTGTCACATCATAGCCCTCTGCTCATTTAGGAGTGCCTAATTACTCTGTGTACTGCCCAATGTCCTTCAATCCTCCCTTTACCTCCCTACATAACCTTTTATGTAGCTGCTGGGGGAGGAGCAAAGGGAATGACCATACAACGTGAGGGACAACTCTGAGTCTGCTGGGACTCCTGACATCACATCTATGATGACAGTGACCAGCAGCAACCTCAGGACTTTTGAATGTCTAAAAAACAGAGGTCTATACAGGGTAACCTCTTGGTGCTGGCTGCACGCAAATATGCGGTCTCTCTGGGGGAGGGCCTTGGCACAGAGCAGCTGTATATTTACATGCATTTACGTGCCCTGAACAGTTACCAGTGGCTAACAGCCAATCATGGTGGTCATATGATCATAAACCCCACCCCGACTCCTGGCATCCTAAACCCCTTCAAGGACCAGGAGGCGCTGGCTCTATGGGGTTAAAAAACGTATTTAATATAGTATATGCACATATAATCATATGAGAAGTTTATGTTGAAATGTATGGTCTGGCAAGAGAGTCTGAGAAATGAATGTAAACAGTTGGTTAGAATAGCTATTGAGATATTACTAAATGTATGTTTTTTGTATACAGACTTGTCCAGATAAAGGTTCCTCTAATACCATGAACATCTAATTTGATAATGGTCCTTGCTTTCCTGTCCGGATTGGTTTTATTGCTTTCTTCTAGGAAAGAGAGTGCCCAAACAGTGCACCAGCTTCCAAGAAATGGCCACAGGAACCCAAAAAAAGCAAACATTTCCTGTGCTCCCATTAGTGTCTCCAACTGTCACTAAAGTTCGTATTTTCTTCTTGAAAGAATCACTGCAAACAATGCATAAAATAGCAGTCTATCTGGAGTAAAGTACTGTATTTCTCTTTAACCACTTCAGCCCCAGAAGGTTTTACCCCCTTCCTGCCCAGGCGAAATTTCAGCTTCCGGCACTGCTTCGCTTTAACTAACAATTGCGCGGTCGTGCGCTGTGGCTCCCAAACAAAATTGGTGTCCTTTTTTCCCCACAAATAGAGCTTTCTTTTGGTGGTATTTAATTACCTCTGCGTTTTTTTTTTTTTGCACTATAAACAAAAATAGAGCGACAATTTTGAAAAAAAATGCAATATTTTTTACTTTTTGCTGTAATAAATATTCCCCAAAATATATAAAAAATTCCTCCGTTTAAGCCGATACGTATTCTTCTACTTATTTTTGGTAAAAAAAATGCAATAAGCGTTTATCGATTGTTTTTTGCGCAAAATTTATAGCGTTTACAAAATAGGGGATAGTTTTATGGCATTTTTATTATTATTATTTTTTACTAGTAATGGCGGTGATCTGCGATTTTTTTATTGGGACTGCGACATTATGGCGGACACTTTTGTGACATTTTTGGGACCAATCACATTCATACAGTGAGCAGTGCTATAAATATGCACTGATAACTGTATAAATGTGACTGGCAGGGAAGGGGTTAACCACTAGGGGGCGGGGAAGGGGTTAAATGTGTAGCCTAGTTTGTGTTCTAACTGTAGGGGGAGGGGGGTGACTGGGGGAGGTGACCGATTGTGTCACAGTTCGGTCTCCTCTCTCCCTAAAGGACGTGGAGCTCTGTGTTTACACACAGAGCTCCACGTCCCTGTTCAGTTACTGGGCAATCGCGGGTGCCCGGCGGCGATCGTTGCCGCCAGGCACACGCACCATGATCCCAGCAAAGCGGCGGGTGCCCCCTAGCGGCTTTAAAAGACAGGACGTCATATGATGTCATATGATGTCCTGTCAGAACAATGGAGTCATTTGACGGCAGGCGGTGGACAATTGGTTAAACATGGACTCTACTAAGCCCTACTTACATCTTAACAGACCACAAAACATAACCTCAATGCAATTTTATAAGAAAAACCATATGCTTTTTGTGGGAATAAGCTCACTGTCTATGTTGTCACCACAGATATGGCACATGTGAAAGGACCTGTTGCCACACTTCCTTCTCAACATATCCTAGCATTCAATGATAAGAACGGCATGCCCCCAACAGATAATAAAGCAGCGTCAGCATAAACAGAAAATTCATATTGGTGCCCAGTTTAGGAGATGAAGCTAATCATACTAGCTTTGGACAACTGATGTTTTTCATAACATCAGCCTTGCCACCTGAAAAAAAAAGTGTAACATTTTGTGTGACATATAATGAATCTAAACGATACCGCCATTAACAATTCTTGAAAAAATATGTTTACACTAAAGTTGTTTTTTTAATTGAAGTGGAACTTTAGCCAATAATGTATTTTGGAGAGCGTACTACTACTAAGGATTTTATTACAATCTGCAACCCCATTACGAGATTTCTTTTTTTCCTGTCCCACTTTCTATGCAGAGCTGCACCAGACTTTGCACTCTCTACTTTTAGTAAATAACTCTCTTTAAGTCTTTGGGGAACTGCGGTACATTGACTTAAGGCCATAGGAACGAAACAGTCAGTTTTCCAGTGGGAGCAGCTCTTTGCACCAGATCAGCATTGAGCAGCATCAGTGGCAGGAGAGGTATTCAGCCTCTTAATTATAGTTATGTGCTTTGATGTAAGGCCTTGATTATGTGACAGCTAGGGATGAGCTGAACACCCCCCCGTTTGGTTCACACCAGAACCTTCGAACGGACCGAACGTTCGCTCGAACATTTAGAACCCCATTGACGTCTATGGGACTTGAACGTTTTAATTCGAAAGTGCTAATTTTAAAGCCTAATATGCAAGGTATTGTCGTAAAACGACTTTGAGAACCCGGGTCTTGCCCCAGGGAACATGTATCAATGGTAAAAATTTTAAAAACAGCAGGACTCCTGAAAAAGCAACCGTTTTTAAAACTTTTTTCCATTGATACATGTTCCCTGGGGCAAGACCCGGGTTCGCAAAGACGTTTTCACAGGCAAACTATAGACACCCAGCAGGTACAATATTTAAAGGAATTTTTTATTATTTTAATTTTTTTATTTAAGCATCATTAAAATCACTGCTCCTGCATCAGGAGCAGTGATTTTAATGATGCTTAAATGAAAAAAAAAAAAATGAAAAATTCCTTTAAATATTGTACCTGCTGGGTGTCTATGCCTGTGATAACATCTTTAAATAGCACAATCACCTGCCCGCCAGTAAATTAGGAAGAACTGATCTAGCTTAGCTATAGAGTGTATAAATATATGTACAACACCTGGGATGTATATATATCCTCTACACACTGTAACATTAACTGACTAGCCTGCCTGACTGCTCTATCTACCTGCAAAAAATGACACTCTCTCTGTCTCTCTCTGTATTCTGTTAACTGCCGCAACACACTACACAGGCCGCACTGCAGGCGGCCTTTTATAGTGTGGCGCGTGTACTAAACCCCCTGAGCCACCCTGGCTTTGGCCAATTATGGCTCTCCGTTTTTTGCGTGCTGTGATTGGCCAAGCATGAGGTTCATAGTGCATGCTTGGCAAATCATCAGCGCGCAATGCTGCAGTGAATTATGGGCCGTGACGCGCCACTCGAATTTGGCGCGAACGGCCCATAACGTTCGGATTTCGACGAACGGACGAACAGACGATGTTCGATTCGAAGATACGTTCGACTCGAATGCAGAGCTCATCCCTAGTGACAGCGTCTTTTTAATAAGCTTTAGCTATGTAGTTCCTAAACATGTGTAATATTGCTATTTGTGCAGTGGTATTATACCTCCATTGATGTTCTTTGCAGTTTTTTTACTTTTTTTAGTTAATTTTTACAGGGATACAAACACAAAACTGTACAAAAGATTACCTCAGGCTATATCCACAAATACAAAACAATGCTTCCTATCACTGTTTGTTTGAAAGCACAATATCTTTTGGCGTAAGCATTTAAATAAGTCCCACAGGGGTTGGCTAGGCAGTATGAGCAGTTATAACATAACTCCAGCCTCATGTACACGGACGCTAAGTATCTCCTGTGTGCTGAGGCATAAAATCCCCAGCGATTTCTGCCACCTTGGGAACCACACATCCCATGTACAGCTGCCAATATAAGTGACACCTCTTCTCTACAGAGAAGACATTCAGATCTGCTAACCCTTCCTCAAAGCTGAGGTCTCCAAGTCTCTTAAATTTGTGGTTGCCCCTTCTGCACTCTCCCTGGTTCCCCAGTATCCTTTTTGTGAACTGGTGCCCAAAACAGAACTGCATATTCCAGTTAAGGCCTTACTAATGCTTTGTACAGGTGAAATGATTATGTAAAAAACATTAGTAAAATCGCATCTAGAATATTGCTAGATTAAAAAAACAATTAATGGAATGAAACAACTTATAAAACAGCATTTAAAATACTTGATGTTTCTGCGCATAACCTTTTTGCTGACAGGGTCTAATATAATATATGCATTTTAACCTGTAAAGAGGGTACAGGTTAAAATGCCAACAGCCCTGTGGAACTGGTCCATATTTCCTTATTAGAAATATTGGACATTTATGATGATCAGTCACTCTTCAGTATATCAGAATATGCATGTAGATACCTGGAGTGTCATACAACACAATGAAAGTTGTGTATTACATTTGTCACATATTAATAAATAATGGGCACTATCATTCCTTTTTCAGACCTGATAGGCAGGTCATACGCCAACTGAAAAAGTGTGCCTGGCAGACTGACAACGTTGTGGCTATTTGCAAGGCAGTACTTAGCGTTGTCTGCTTGAAACTGCCTCGTACACACGACCGAGGAACTCGCCGTAAATGAAACATTGTTTTCCTCGACGAGTTCCTTGTTAGGCTTGTCGAGAATCTTGACAAGCTTTCTTTGCATACACGCTGTCAAGACAAAATCTCGTTGTTCTTAAACGCGGTGACGTAAAACACGTACGACGGCACTATAAAGGGGAAGTTTGATTCCACTGGTGCCACCCTTCTGAGCATGTGCTGGTTTCCAAGCATACATACGGACGCGTTTCTCGTCGAAAACCAGCCCGACGAGGAACACGATGTGGAAATTGAGACTCCCGACGGGGAAAAAGAGAACTTTTTTTTTCTCATCGAGTGCCACGACAGTTTTCTCGATGAAAAACATACACACGACCGTTTCCTCTGCAAAAAAGCTCTGCCACCAAGTTTCTCTAGACTCTCTTCTTTTCTCCGTCGGGGTCCTCTTAATTTATTTTCTTGGACCACTCATATTCTTGATCTACACCTTCTCCCTGGGTCATTTGATAGCCTCCCATGGCTTCCAATAGCATCTCTACGCTGACGACATCCAAATTTATCTCTCTACCTCTCAGCTCACTCCTTCAGTCTCCTCACGTATGTAACACATATTAGTCTGGATGTCACAACACTTCTTCAAATGCAGTCTATCCAAAACCAAGCTCATAATATTTCTTTCCCCACATCTCTTCTCCTGATTTCTTTGTCAAGTTCGATAGCACAACTATCAACCCATCTGCACATGCCAAGGTGTAGTCATGGACTCTGAACTATCCTTTCAATCCCACATCTAATCACTGTCCAAAGTTTGCCACCTCAACCTATGAAACACCTCCAAAATACGCCCCTTCCTAACCAATGACACCACTAAGCTTCTAATTTACTGCCTAGTAATTTCTTGCCTTGACTACTGCCACTCCCTTCTCATTGGGTTACCTTTACATAGGCTATTCCCCCCTTGAGTCCATCATAAATTCTGCTACCAGGCTCATCCACCTTACCAGTGTTTGCTGCCCCTCTCTGTCAATACCTCTGCTGGCTCCCATTCACACAATTAATTAAATTAAAAATACTAACAACAATTTACAAAGCCATTCACAACTCGGCCCCCAGCTACATCACTAACCTAGTCTCAAAACAGAAACCAAAGCATTTCTCCGAAGACCTCTGGCTCTCTAGCTCCCTCCTCAGCTCCTCCCATGCTTGCCTCCAGGGTTTTTTATGATCCTCTCCCCTCCTATGAAATTCCCTACCAAAATCTTTCAGACTGTCTACTACTCTGCTTTTAAATGATCCCTGAAAACCCATCTTTTCATAGAAGCCTATTCTGCCCCCACCTAACTATACTTCTATTTTCTCCATCAACTCATCCCTCACAGCTATTACCTTTTCACCTATCACGTGACCCTCACTAGATTGTAAGCTCTAACAGGCAGGTCCCTCAGATTCCTCCTGTACTAAATTGTATTGTAACTGTAATGTCTGCCCTCATGTTGTACTGTGTAAACTGTTGGCACTATATAAATCCTGTATAATTTATAATAGGGGGTCAAGTTGGCAACAGCTTCACAAAAAAATGTACACATTAACCACTTGCTTACTGGGCACTTATACCCCCCTCCTGCCCAGGTGATATTTCAGCTTCCGGCACTGCGACGCTTTAACTGACAATTGCGCGGTCGTGCGACGTGGCTCCCAAACAAAATTGACGTCCTTTTTCCCCACAAGTAGAGCTTTCTTTTGGTGGTGTTTGATCACCTCTGCGGTTTTTATTTTTTGCACTATAAACAAAAAAGAGCGACAATTTTGAAAAAAATACAATATTTTTTACTTGTTGCTATAATAAATATCCCAATAAAAATAAAACTTTTTTTTTTCTCAGTTTAGGGCGATGCGTATTCTTCTACATATTTTTGGTAAAAAAAAAAAAAAAAAAATCGCAATAAGCGTCTGGTTTGCGCAAAATTTATAGTGCCTACAAAATAGGGGACAGAATTATTATTTTTTATTATTTTTTTTTTACTAGAAATGGCGACGATCTGCGATTTTTATTGGGACTGCGACATTATGGCGGACACATTGGACACTTTTGACACATTTTTGGCGTCATTCACATTTATACTGCGATCGGTGCTATAAAAATGCACTAATTACTGTATAAATGTGACTGGCATTGAATGGGTTAACACTAGGGGGTGAGGAAGGGGTTAAATGTATTCCCTGCATAGTGTTCTAACTGTGGGGGGAGGGGGGGGTGACTGGGGAGGTGACCGATCTGTGTCCCTATGTACAAGAGACACAGATCCGTCTCCTGCTCTCCAGAGACAGAACGCTGTCTCTGTGTAAAATGGCAATGAGAGATGATCTATGAGATCATCTCTCAATCGCCGCACAGATCACATCGCAAACGGCCACTCTGATTGGCCGTTCGCGGCGATCTGTGATTGGCTGTGTCCAAGGGACACGGGCAACACAGTGTTTCCCTGCAGCGCGCTCTGGAGCGCGCGCCGGGAAGCAGCTAGTGACAAGCCGTCAATTGGCTATAGCGCGGATCTCAAGTAGTTAAGCCCCCATTCATACTTGAGCATTATTCTGCTTACTTCCCTTCACCAGACTATGCTCAGCATTAAGAATCCCACTCTTTTTAATTGTCCCTGTTTACACTTGTACTCTCAGTTGCCCTATGCTCTGTGTCCTATGCCTAAAAAAGTACATGAGCTTTTTAGCGTATTCAGGTGTTTTTAGACCCAATAGACTTAAATCAGAGAGCCTGTAAACACGTAAATTTGCATTTTTACACCAGAAATCCTCTTCTATAGAACTGCTTGCCTTCCAATGCCCAGCCAAGGAAACAAATGCCCAAAGCTTGATACACTTATAGAAATGCTTGTAAAATACCCCAAAAAATAAAAAAATGCTTGGAATATGCTATTCTTACTTTCTGCTCAGATGGGAGTGCAGGCTTAGGAATTAGGAAAGATACTTAAAAATTGATCAATAGTGAATAGGTTATTGTGCAAAAAAATCAATATACATATAAAAATACATATGAAGACACATAAATAACAAGGTGTGGATAAAGGTAATAGAGTGGTCTGATAAAGACTCGGAGAATGTTACTAGATAGTAATAGTGACAAAGTCCATAGGTGAAAATAACAGATAAGCTGCTAGTAGTTGGTATCCACTAGTCCCAAGAGGAATAAAGCTCCACCACAGTCTCACAGAACTCTCACCTCAATGAGGGATTAAATCTGCAGTCAATAGTGAATTTCAACCCAGCAATCTCCTCCGTATCTCCTGGTGTATGTAGATGACAAACTGGTCCCTTAACAGAGTACCTAGGATTGCTCAAACCCGGGGAACAAGAGGGACAAAAAAGGGAGCTCCAATGGTGTAGTATGTAAAATAGAAAGGGCATTTATTGAATAAAGTTGCGCTTACATGAACAAAAGTAAAAACGAGTGTAAAATTGAACAGTGGCGTCCTCGGCGCCTTCTCACTTAAAAATTGATTTAGGGTTTACACTTTATTAAATTGAACGTGTGATGTCATAATCATGTGTATGATTTTTAAATAGTATCATCCCCTCCCTGCAGTGCATTAATTTAAACACAAATTTGTTTTGAACTTCATGCTCAGTCACATAACTGCTGTCTTAGTGGCTCATTGCATATAAAACTCAAAAATGTACTAGCGGATTTTAAGCAGGCTATGGTTTTACGAGTTATCGGTTCATAAATCAGTGACTAGTTAAAAGCACCAAGTAAAAAAAAAAAATGGCAAGATTTCCATCTGTCTTATTAAGCAATGTTCTGGTTGGTAACACTTGATACATATTTTCCACTGACTGTGTTTGAGCTTTGATGCTTATTCATTGAGCATTAGACCTCAGGCGATGACATGCAAGCAATCTGCAGCAATTTCCGAGACTATTCCAAGTATTGAGCGTGCAGAGGACCTTTGTTAAGATGCTGTGCATCTACTTTACAGGGTCAATCGTTACAAACAGTTTCAGTCACTTTATAATGTAACACAATCTTTTTCAATGTCAACATTCACAATCTGTTGAAATGGGTTATTTGTAAGTATAATGTAACTTTATGCATTTCAAATTGTGTATGGTGTGCAGTACTTATAATGTAGTCTATGGACACAGGAAATCTTCATATATTAGTAGGCTAACATATGGTATCTAACAATACAGATGAAATATTTTTTTCTATGGCGAAAACAGCGAAATAATGGCACAAATCCATTATTATTTATCAGTAGAAGCAAATGCTAAAATCACTTGTCAGTCCTTTCAATGGCAGCTGTAAAATCCTGCTTCTAAAAAGCTACAGCAAGAAGTAGCTGCCTAAGATTCATAGCCAATTAGGGGTTCATGGTGCAAGCATATTAAGGCCAGGGCATTCCTTACCCGCAAAGGAATGGGGATGGCCACATGACACAGAAAGATCAGCAGGTATTTTCTGTACTTGCTGAAATTGTTATTGGCTTGAAACACAGCAAACAAATGCAGCCACCATATCTAAGGACTGGTAAGCTGCATTAAATATAAAATGTTGTTCTTGGGTTTAATTGTTAAATTGCTCTGGTATTTGGTTTTTGTACAGTATTTTTAAGTTAGAGTTATTCAGTAAAACAGTATATGGGGCAAAGGTGGATGATCATAGCCACCAATCAAAATCCATCTAGTATTGCTCGGACTAGTGTGAAGTACATTCTTATTCATTGCTATGAGTTACTGAAGTTGCAGTTGGCTTTTTTTCTTTTTGCATTGTTTATTGAATAAGAATGAGAAGATTTCTATTTTTTTTTATTGCATATTAGGAAATTAGACCTGTTTCATAGTTGTGAATCCCATATACAGGCAGTCTCCGAGTTACGAACACCTGAGTTACGAACTACTCCTACTTACGAACAGCCACAATGCTGGCCACTTGTGCTCCACGCTGGTCCTGGATACCTCCGAGCAGCTATCTTTCCACATCCCACACTGCAGTACTACATGAACTGCATGGCCAGAAGAGCCCCAAAAGCGCCCAGAACATCCCACATCCATGCACAGGTGGAAGTCGGAACATTCCACATCCCTGCACAGGCGGTAGCTGGAACATCCCACATCCATGCACAGGTGGAAACCGGAACATTCCACATCCCTGCACAGGTGGAAGCCGGACATTCCACATTCTTGCACAGGTGGAAGCCAGAACATCCCACATCCATGCACAGGTGGAAACCGGAACATTCCACATCCCTGCACAGGTGGAAGCCGGACATTCCACATTCTTGCACAGGTGGAAGCCGGAACATTCCACATCCATGCACAGGTGGAAACCGGAACATTCCACATCCCTGCACAGGTGGAAGCCGGACATTCCACATTCTTGCACAGGTAGAAGCCAGAACATCCCACATCCATGCACAGGTGGAAGCCGGAACATTCCACATCCCTGCACAGGTGGAAGCCGGACATTCCACATTCTTGCACAGGTGGAAGTTACTCTTACAAGCAGTGTTTCGACTTACACACAAATTCCACTTACGAACAAACCTACAGTCCTTATTGTGTTTGTAACTCGGGGACTGACTTACCCAATTCCATACCCACAGTTGAGTCAGAGGAAGGCGAAAAACCCCAGCAGAACATGCTCCAATTTGCTACAGCAGGGGAAAAAATTCCTTCCTGATCACCCGAGAGGCAATCAGATTTTCCCTGGATTAACTTTACTTATAAATGTTAGTACTAAGTTATAATATGTACATTTAGGAAAGTATCCAGGCCTTTCTTAATCTCCCTGGCAGTATGATTCTTTCAGATTTTAGGTGCTGAAAGCGGTACCATTATTTTGCATGGAAATTTGGCGTTTTATATTGTAGGCCTGTAATTATCGTT
Organism: Rana kukunoris; assembly: GCA_029574335.1. NCBI lineage: Eukaryota > Metazoa > Chordata > Amphibia > Anura > Ranidae > Rana > Rana kukunoris. The sequence continues at coordinate 269,001,889 of CM056051.1, read as the reverse complement.
GTTTTTGAGCTGGTCTAAAACCACTTTTGACTTAAACAGACACTTTTTGGTTGCTATGGACAATCTCCAGTTTTTAGGCAGAAAGAACAGTTTTTATAATATAAAACTGCATGCAGGACACTGGTCAGACCACTAGGGACAAAAGGGGTGTGCAATTATTTGATATAGTACTGTATTCTGCATCTATTCTGTGTTTTAACTTTTTTTGAATTTGGCGCCGAACTCCGCCCCCGTGCGTCGCGCCTCTCGCACGGAGTGTGTGAATCGAGCGAGATGACAGCTTGCACACGCAGCGGGGACACATTGCAGGATCCAGGGACAAGGTAAGTAACTTCCCCTGTATCCTCCAATGCGATCCTGAGTCTGACTCTGGGTTACCGCTTTTGGTATGTAAAATTCACACTTGGGAATACCGCCAGGGAGGTTAAAGCAATCTACTGAGTTGGCCAGAACCACCTCTGGAGGAAGTCTGTTCCACATTTTCACAGCTCTTACTGTGAAGAAACCTTTCCGTATTTGGAGATATATTCAAGCACTTCCCCTAGTTCCTACCCACTCCCCCAGTACTGCCCCTTTTATAGAATACCATGCCAAGTAAATTTGGTAATGAGGCCAGGAAAAACTGTAAAAATAGATCTCCCTGCAGTCAGGAGCAATAGTTATCCCCCAGCAACAATAGATTTCCCTTGCATAAACTGACCCCACCAACAGCAACAATAGATCTGCCAGCAGCCAGTATCAATAGACGCTCCTGCAGCCAGCAACAATAAACCCATCCCTCAACAGTAGATCCCTTCCAGCAACATTTGACACCCCCCCCCCCCCCCAGCAACATAAGCCTCTCCCACAGCAACAATAGACCACCACATAAAAAAAAAATAGATCGGCTCCAGCAACAATAGATCCCCAGCAGCCAGCATCAATAGACCCTCCTGCACACCCCAGCACCCCTTGCCATTGCAAACATTCAGTGCTGGAGGTGCCTGAACTGCTGCAAAAAGCCCTGCGGTGGGCGATTTATTAAAATACTTTTTTTACCTAGTCAAGTGCTTTGAACACCCAGTCATATGTAGATGCCTTTCAGAAAATATGAGTTTGTTTTGCATTTGATTGGATTATTGAATTCACTTAGCAAAATTTAAAATGTACTCCTTTAGTAAATGAACCCTTGTAGTGTAACTACTTTTGTTATGTATATAAACTGTTGATTTTAGTCCTGTCTGCAGTTCTTTTTAATTTCAGTTGGAGCAAAGTATATTCTGATTGTGGTCACATTCCCTTATACATACAATAAATTTTACAGCAAAAAAAAAAGGCTTTGGTTCATAAGTGCATTACAATTCAAAACACTGTTTATTACAGCTATTTGTTTTTTTCTTGTATGATTTATTGCTCTTGCTTAACCTTGTACCATCTCACTGCATTATCTATTGAGCTTTCTCATCCTATAATTACAAATACTTACAGAGCAAGAAAAGAGATGTGCCCTAGGCATCCGGCTTCAATGGGTTTTTGAGTAAGAATGTATTAATATGCACCCTGCTTGTTGATCATTATTATAGTGTCTTCGTATGAATTATAGCTAGTTCTTTTTATACCGCTTGGCTGTTTAGTGAGATTCTAGGAAATTGTATTTGAATTGTATTTAAAGCTGAACTCCAGGCAGACAGCTAAATATACAGATGAAATACATACAGTATGCTGTAGCCCCTTTGACTACCAAAAGATTTGTCCATCCGTCCAGTTATGCAAATTAAACTTGCAAAGTGTTACTAAAGGCAATTATTTTTTATTTAAATAATAAACATCTTATTTTCACCTGATCTGTGCAATTGTATTGCAAAGAACAGCCCCGAAACTCCTTTTCTGCGGTCCACCGTTGGCAATCTTGGCTCCTCCTCTTCTGTGTCTGCTACCATAGCAAGACGCTTGCTGTGGGACAGACATGCGGGCTCACTCCTAAGTCGTACTGTGCGTCCATAGGCACACACAGTGTGTCTCGGCCCCACCCGCCGCTCTCTGCTTACAGGTTTTGATTGACAGCAGCAGGAGCCAATGGCTCTCGCTACTGCCTGATCTTCCTGTGAGAAGAGTGAGGGGAGAAGATCTGCAGATGGGCATAGCGCTGGATGGATACAGGACGCGAGTGGAAAAATATATTTCTTGCATTAAGGTAAATAATGTTTAAAGCGGTTGTATACCCTATATATATTTTTTATTTTTTTTTACACCTGAAAAGGAAAAGCCATAATGAGCTGGTATGCACCACATACCAGCTCATTATGAAATACTTACCTTAAAACGAGGTGTAGGGAACTTACCTGGTCCACGCCGAGCGAGATATCATCTTGCCTGGCGTGTCTTCCGGGTATCGCCGCTCCAGCGCTGTGATTGGCTGGAGCGGCGATGTTGTCACTCCCGCGCATGCGCACGGGAGTTTTCAATTCGGCAAGGTCCGGCGGCTTCCGGCCCTTCAGCCGAGGGACCCCCTGCGCATGCGCCGCTGCAATCGGCGGCACATTGCGAGGGGAATATCTCCTAAACCGTACAGGTTTAGGAGATATTCTTTATACCTACAGGTAAGCCTTATTATAGGCTTACCTGTAGGTAAAAGTGGTAGTATAGAGTATACTACCACTTTAAGCTTTAGAACCACTTTAGGTAAAGGAAAGGAAAGGATGTTGCAGCGCATCTGGCTTTTATACATTTAAAATTAGTAACTTGGAAGATGCATGTAGCTATAAAACCAAGTGAAGTCAGAATAAATGACCTGCATACTTGTTTCAGGTCAATGTCTCAGAACTAGCATGATAGCAAGGCAAGTATCCTTTCCCAGAAGCAGAGGTAAAAAAATGTCAACCTCCGTATTTACTAAGTACAGGTTCCCTTTAACGTCTGTAGGGGTCCAGTATTCCTCTACCTGTTTCTGCGGTTAATATTCTGAATTTAAGTTCTCCTTTTCCTTTCACATTAATCCTGACAGAATGATGAGTCTTGGGTTTATTTGACACTGTAATATTATTTAACATGATCCTATCCTCAGTAGCAGTATATCACTTCTACAAAATCTGCTGAGAATAACATTGATCATTTACCACCTATTTTATCATGAAAGTAATACTCGGTAAATGCTGAAGATTTGTAGAGCCTGACAAGGCCCATATTGTGTTTTATCACAATGTACGCTTCTGTAAATATCTATTGATGTGTTTATTATTCATGGGTAAACACCAAAGAACTCATAATATAGTTAAAGTGTGGATGAATGTAATTGATAAAGCTGATATATTGCAATGTGGCAGTACAAATTATCGGCATAGTACAGAGAAAGCACTTTACACCTGGGCTTCCAAAATTGTGTAAACCCAGGCCTAGAACTGTGATGCATGTGTTCCATTATTATCACTTTTTTTCATTTGTAAATGTAAAGTTGTTTATACTACACGTTAGGGCTGCGCATCTTCTCCGGTCTCACGATTCGATGCGATTACGATTAGGGTTATCCCGATACCGATACTATACTCGGTATCCGCACCGATACCGAGTATTTGCGGGAGTACTTGTACTCCCGCAAATACCCCCGATACCGAAATAGAATACCCCCCCCCCGCCGCCGCTACCGTCGCCGCAAAGCCGCCACAAAGTCGCTGCATACCGCCGTTAATCCCGGTGCATGACAGCGCCGAGCATTACAAGCTTTCGCTTGTATACTTGTTAAGCCGGCGCCGCCATGTATAGACACTCCCCCTCTCGTGATTGGACGGATCCGTCCAATCACGAGAGGGGGAGTGTCTATACATGGCAGCGCGGGCTTTACAAGTATACAAGCGAAAGCTTGTAATGCTTGCCATTGTCATGCACCGGGATTAACGGCAGCAGCGGCGGCTTTGCGGCACATCAGGTATGGGGGACAGGACATGGCTACATATGTGGGGACAGGACATGGCTACATATGTGGGGGGGGACATGGCTACATATGTGGGGACAGGACATGGCTACATATGTGGGGGGGGGACATGGCTACATATGTGGGGGGGGGGACATGGCTACATATGTGGGGGGGGGGGGGGACATGGCTACATATGTGGGGGGGGGACATGGCTGCAATATGTGGGGGGGACATGGCTGCAATATGTGGGGGGGACATGTCTGCAATATGTGGGGGGACATGTCTGCAATATGTGGGGGGGACATGGCTGCAATATGTGGGGGGGACATACATGGCTGCAATATGTGGGGGGGACATGTCTGCAATATGTGGGGGACATGTCTGCAATATGTGGGGGACATGTCTGCAATATGTGGGGGACATGGCTACATATGTGGGGGGGACATGGCTGCAATATGTGGGGGACATGGCTGCATTTGGGGACACATTTAAAAAAGTATCGGTATTCGGTATCGGTGACTACTTGAAAAAAAGTATCGGTACTTGTACTCGTTCCTAAAAAAGTGGTATTGGGACAACCCTAATTACGATTATAAAGTCCACAAACCGATTTGTTTCGATTCCGCGATGCATCACAATTGCAGCGCAAGTGCGCATGGCTCTCCCCCCAAAATACTAAAGGAGATGATCAGAGACTGCAGACGTTGTACAGGAGATGATCAGAGACTGCAGACATGCTACAGGAGATGATCAGAGACTGCAGACATGCTACAGGAGATGATCAGAGACTGCAGACATGCTACAGGAGATGATCAGAGACTGCAGACATGCTACAGGAGATGATCAGAGACTGCTGACATAGTACAGCAGATGATCAGCGACATTTATTGCTTTTCAAAGTGTTGTCAGTGAGAGCCCCTCACCCCGGTACCTGTAGAGCTTACCTTACCTTTTACATTTATTTATGAGCTGTTTTTAATGACAGGATACTTCACACTCACTAACAAATATTTCACAATAATGAACAATGTGTCCTACTTTATTTGACTTCCACGGAAAGATAAAACATGCATATTACAGTTTTATGAAACATATGTGTCACATCGTTTTCAATTTTCTATACAGGTTTGCCTTAGGCAAAAAAAACAGCATGTGTTACATTGTAGAATTCCCTTTACCAAGTGGAAAAATAACATTGAAAACCTCGAGCAACACTAAAAAAAACCTAAAAAAAACTCCTTCTGCTCTTATAGCCATTAAAGGCTTAGCTCTGACCCAATACAAAGTGCTTGACTCTGAACTTTTCACAAAATCTACTAAACGGACTTTGGGGTGTGCATAAGAGGAACCGGTCACCAATGGATTTTTATAAGTGAGAGCCCCTCACCCCGGTACCTGTAGAGCGGGGAGCCCGGTTGTCAGTGAGGTGTACACAGGCTGCGCTCCTCCCGCCTCCATCCCTCTCCTCTCCTCCTCAGATCATCCGGTACGGCCCTCTCCCCTCTCGAGAACTCCATCCAGGGATCACAGGGGGCGGGAACACATGATGTCAGGACAGGAGGACTGGAGCGTGTACAGGCGGACACGCTCACATCACTATCCGGACCTCTGAGCAGAGTAGGTGCCATACAATCAGGTTCTCTGGGAGGAGCTGTGCGAGTCATCCAATCACTGCCCACTGACGTGAGAGCTCAGAGCAAAGAGGAGGGAGGCGGGCTGGGCAGTCACATGAGCACGGCATACAAACACTAGGAAATTATGTAACGGCTGCACGGAGTGCTCTCCCGGGAGGGGGAGGGGGCGGGGCTAGACATTGATTATTACGATCCCATGCATCGGTGCCGCATCGGGGACACCCGAATCGCAATGCAGTGATTAAATTCGGCACCCCCTAGTACACGTAGAATATGAGCGTAGCGCTAACGTCTTAAAGGGCCTGCTGGATTTGTCCCAAGTTCTTTCCTATTCAGTGCAGAGCCAGCCAGGCACACAACAAACAGTTCACTTACTCCGGCTCAGAAAACCGTCTAGGGGATGTCTTTTTGAGGTTTAATGCTGAAGAACTTGAACACAAGGAGAACCATGGGGAATGGGATACTTCAAAGCGCTTAAGTATAAATGCAGGCTGAGGATACTTCTTTCTGAAAAAAGTAGCGCAGTCATTACTCTTACAGCTAAAGTCTACCAAGGGCTAACTGGAACAGTCACGATCCATAGCTGGGGACCATGGAGACCGCAGCTCAGTAAGCTCTATTCACAGACCCAAGACAGAGATCCAGAATTTAAGAGTTCTGTCCATGGCACCAAGTACTCCCAGATGGCTCCAGGGGCAAGCAGCCCCGGTGAAACGTCAGCAGTCCATCTTCAGGCAAGTAGGACCAAGCACCAACTCCTTTACCTAGGCTCCAGCCTATTTATCCCCTTCCTTGACCGCCTACTGGGCACACAACTTCCCAGGGATTGGTCAGAGAGTAATAAATTGTCAAGCTTAGGATTTATATCTTCCCACCCCAAGCTCTGAAGAATTAGTGGAAAGCAATTGATCCCACAGCTTGTGGAGCCACAGTAGAGCAAAGCAGACTTTCCAACTTCTCTGAATACAGATTAAACCAAATGTGAAACCAGATGCAGCTGGTGAGAGTATAAAAGATTACGCCAGCTTCACTTATATGCATTGTGGTGCCATTCATTTTGAATGGTATCTCAACACAAAGGAACACAACACAAAGAAATGTACCTCTTGATGTACCTGTAGTGCAGTCCACCAAAATGCATGATAATGCCCGACCATGATTGGTCGGGCAAATACAGCTGTTTCTTCTGGCCAGTTGTGGTGCCTTGGGAGCCTATTCAAATGGATGGGTTGTCATTGTCTTAACACAATGCACAATAACGTGCTATAAAATGTGCATTAGAGAACTGCATCAGACCAGATGGTTGTCAATGTGCTCCGATGGTTTATAATAGGTGACCAAGCAGGTACCTTTGAAAATAAAATGTTTACTCTAACTAGTCAAAAGATAGGACATATCCATTTTGCAAGGTGAATGTGACCCTAAGGCCTCGTACACACGACCAAGAATCTCGTCGTAAAAGAAACATCGTTTTCCTCGAGATTCTTGTCAAGCTTTCTTTGCATACACACTGTCAAGACAATATCTCATCGTTCTCAAACACGGTGACGTACAACACGTACGACGGCACTATAAAGGGAAAGTTCTATTCCATTGGTGCTACCCTTGGGGCTGCTTTAGCTAATCTTGTTTTGCCGCGTGTTAGTTAAAGTTTGGTGAGAGACGATTCGCGCTTTTCAGTCTGTTACAGCATGATGAATGTGCTATCTCCATTAGGGGAACCCCATGTCTAGTTTCTTTTGTTTAAATGGCATGAGGTCTGCCCCAAAAACCATACTAGACCCTTATCCAAGTATACAGCCCGGCAGGTCAAGAAAGGGAGTTGACGGGCAGCCCCCCCAAAACCAGGCCACATGCTTTCAACATGGGGGGCTGCTTTTGGTCAGTGCAATGCCCCCTGTGAACATCGTATTGTTAGTACAGCGGCTCTGACCTGAGCTTTCAGTTTTTGTTTTTTTCAGCCTGCTGGGTTGAAGGAAAAAAAAACTAGCAGTGTGTACTTGAGTTAATAGATGGTATATCAATATGTACTTATAAATGGAATTATCATTGAAATACAGTGTGCACACCTGCACCTAGATTTCCACTTGGTCTCTGTGAAACATAAAATAGCCACATGTGCTGCATTGTATGCCGTACAGAAGGAATATTTCCACTAAAAACGCTATTATCCTTCTTTACACTTAAAATGCTATTAACCTTCATGTGGCTCTGTACTGTGACAGATAATCTTCATTTGGTCATAAATCATAATGATGCTCCAGTGCAGGAGAAGCAGTGAGTATTTCCTAAGGAAGGTTTATTGTAATTGTAGTGTAAATATATAGGCTGAAATGGTTGTAATTATTGAATCCTCTGCTTTTCTGTGTTTCATCCCAAAAAGAAGAAAGGCAGAACAGCTTTCATATCCATTGCTGTATTCTAAGCCTACCGTGCCCCAGGCACTGGGAGAAAATCAAATCAATACTTGGACACCATACAAATTCATTTCCTTTTACCCATCACCCCTTCTCTATAATGGCAATATTGGTGGTTTGACAAGAAGGAACTGCAAAAAGAAGATTAACCTCTGGAAGACCAGATGGGTACCAGCCTTTCAGCAGCAGAGCAACTTCATTGTTAGTTTCCCATCCTCATCCTAATGTTTCTTTTTACTTTTTATCAGCTTGATGAATTGTTCTGCCTTGCTCAGCAAAAGCGAGCTGTGAGAAGCAGATCACTTTTTTGTTATCATTCCAATTTCCAGCCATGGTGGACTTCTGCTTATTCTACCTGCCATGGTCAGTATAAAGGATCTCATGCTACCATAGCATTTCATTAGGTAGGTAGCAGTGGATGCATTGAGCTCTTTCTTAGGCCCCTTTCACATGATCGGACCGTATCAGTTTTGACGGCGGAGCTGAACGGCCGCTCCATGCAGTCCTATGGAGTGCCGGATGTCAGCGGAGACATGTCCGCTGACATCCGACCCGATCTGATCCGCCAAAATCGGACAGATGGTGATTCGTCCCCATCCGTCCATGGCGGATTGGATCGGGTGAGATCTGATGAAAACGGACATAGGAGACAGCGGCGCTGGACAAGCTCCTCCCCGCTCAGTGAGCAGAGAGGGACTTGTCATCCGCCGGCTCAGCAGAGATCAGCGGAGAGGTCTCCAGCTGATCCAACGGGAGCAGGCGTACTCTGTAGCGACGAAGTCCGCCTGTGTGGAAGAGGCCTTACTGCAGCAAAAGACTGGCTAAAGAAACAGAGCTGACAATACAAGTGACTTAAGATTTTCTTTATACTGTTATTTGCAAACCTTTAGTAGTTTGGCCACCATGTTTATACCGTTTTCATGGCCTGGTGATATTTAGTGGGCCATCAACAGTGGTCTTGCATACTTCCATGCCAATGCATGGGCACCCCTTTTTCCACAGGGGTTATGTCTTTAGATTTAGAAAAGCAGAGCACGAGCGCAGTGATGGTTCCAATTTCTGAGATCATTCTACACAGTGCTATAATTAGACACACGGTGTATTAGGGTCTGCTTTGATCTCAGTCAATGGCATAGCATCATCGCCATTCACTATAGACACAGGGAGAGCTTTGGCTAAATGCCAGTGTTGACTTGGAGCTCTTAGTCATTTTCACTGCTCATTTGTGAGCTCTAAGTAGACAGAATGTTGTTACCTCTTCACCCACATAGGCAAGCAGCAGAATTGAGGAAGAGCCAATTTAAAGGTATGTTCATTACCAGGGGTCAGCGTTGGGCAGCCAAACTGAAAGGAGGAGGATTGTAGCAGATTCATGGCTGCTTTGCAGCTTTCAGTACAACTGAAGAATATATCTGTACATTTTTTATTGAAAGCTGACTTATCTCAAAGTATTATTATTTTTGTGTTATTTAAAAAACAAAGGGGCAGATTCACAGAGAATTAGATTCTCGTAGAGTATCAGAAATATACTACACCGCCGTTTTTTACCTGGCTCTACGTGGAATCCAGGTAGATTTTGTCCAGTAAACGACGGCGGCGTAGTGTATTTCTCCCGTCGCAATCCATCTGCGCGAGTAGGGGGCGTGAAGCATTTAAAATAGGTGCGTTCCCGCGGCGATCGAACTGCGCATGCTCCGTTCGCAAATTTCCCGCCGTGCATTGCGCGAAAACACGTCGTCACGTCGTAGTAGCGTCGTTTACGTACATTCCTATTCCCGAACGAGTTACGTTAAAAAAAAATAATAAATTTCAAATCGACGCGGGAACGACGGCCATACTTTACATGGGTTACGCACTGTTAGACCAGCAAAAAGCTCCTCTAACATTACGTAGCCAAAAAATGACGTAGGCGATTGCGAGGGACACTCGTACCTTCGTGGATCGCCGTAAAAACTCATTTGCATATCCCGACGCATGAAAACGACGCAAACTCCTCCCAGCGGCCGCAAAAATATCGCAGTGTAGATCCGAAGGCTTACGAGGACGTAAGCCTCTCGGATCGATGCCCGAAGCCGCCGTATCATGATTTGAGGATTCAAACTAGTGATACGGCGCGCAAAATTTGAAATTACTCCTGTCTAACACCAGTTAGACAGGCGTAATTGCTCTGTGAATCTGGGCCAAAGTATTTATCATTTTGTGAGTTTTTGCATTAATAGAATCATCCTCTTCCATCCACTCATATACAGTCATACCCCACAATGGAGTTTATTTACGAAAGCTGGAAAGTGCAAAATCAGGCTCATTTCTGCATAGAAAACAATGAGCTGTTGCAGTCCTGCTAAAAATTGTAAATAAAAAAATACTAAAAATGCCATAAATATAACCCGAAAAAGGATTGAATGAGTTGAAGGAATCATGAGACGTTGTTTAAAAAAAATATATAAATCTTTATTACAAAATATACTAATTAAAAGACATTTAAACAGACAAAGCACCCTACCGATTGACAGGATCAATACCCAATAAGATAGGCATGGAGATATAGATGTAGAAAAAATCCACGTGGACACATATACTGTACAAAATGTATCAATAAGTGGAGTCCATAAACTTCTCCATGCACTCTTTTCAATGCCTTTTGCAAATTGCTTCCTCAGGACATTACTGGGTAGGGGCTGGTGACCCTCAGGATCAGATATCGGGGACACCCAATTGAGTAATTACGAAACCAAAGTGATTTCTGTCCACCAATGCGGATTCACAACTGGTGAAAAATAAATCAGGAATCCTAACACTTGGGTTCGAGAGAGGAAGGTTCCACCTCTGATCTAACCAAGATCCTTGGCAATTCTTGTTTGGGGGCAAATCTTTCCTGGGCGTAAGTGGTTAATGAGTGAAATATGTATTTTACCCCTTTGCAAAACATGACTTAGTACTTGGTGGCAAAACCCTTGTTGGCAATCACAGAGGTCCGACATTTCTTGTAGTTGGCCACCAGGTTTGCACACATCTGAGGAGGGATTTTTGTCCCACTCCTCTTTGCAGATCCTCTTCAAGTCCCTAAGTTTTCGAGGCTGACGTTTGGTAACTCGAACCTTCAGCTCCTTCCATATATTTTCTATGTGATTAAGGTCTGGAAACTGGCTAGGCCACTTCAGGACCTTAATGTGCTTCTTCTTGAGCCACTCCTTGTGTTTTGGGTCATTGTCACGCTGGAATATCCATCAATGACCCATTTTCAATGCCCTGGCTGAGGAAAAGGAGGTTCTCACCCAAGATTTGATGGTACATGACCCCATCCATCATCCCTTTGATGCAGTGAAGTTGTCCTGTCCCCCAAAGCATAATGTTTCCTTCTCTGTTTGATGGTGGGGATGGTGTTCTTGGGGTCATAGGCAGCATTCCTCCTCCTCCAAACACAATTGAATTGATGCCAAAGAGCTCAATTTTGGTCTCATCTGACCACAACACTTTCACCCAGTTCTCCTTTTGAATCACAGAGTTGTTTAGAATGTTTATTAGCAAACTTGAGACAGGCCTGTACATGTGCTTTCTTGAGCAGGGGTACCTTGCTGGCGCTGCAGGATTTCAGTCCTTCACGGTGTAATATGTTACCAATTGTTGAACTTGGTGAGTACGGTCTCAGCTGCCTTAAGATCATTGACAATATTCTCCCATGTAGTTCTGGGCTGATTCCCCACCGTTTTCATGATCATTGAAACTCCATGAGGTGAGATCTTACATGGAGTTGCCGTATTTCTTCCATTTGCGAATAATCGCACCAACTGTTGTCACCCTCTTGCCAAGCGGCTTGTCGGTGGTCTTGTAGCCCATTCCAGTCTTGTGTGGGTCTACAATCTTGTCCCTGACATCCTTGGACAGCTCTTTGGTCTTGGCCAAGGTGGAGAGATTGGAATCTTATTCATTGATTGCTTCTGTGGACAGGTGTCATTTATACAGGCAACAGGCTGAGATCTCAGCTCATTACCTATATGGAAGACAAATAGGAGCCAGAAATCTTGCCCATTAGTAGAGGAGAAAATACTTATTTCACACATTAAAATGCAAATCAATTTACAACTTTTGTGACATGCGTTTTTTTCTGGATTTTTTGTTGTTATTCTGTCTCTCACTGTTAGCCCAGGTTCACACTGGGCTGCGGGAGTGAAGCAGTGCGAGTTCAGCTGAACTCGCACAATTTCACTCCCGCCCGGCAGTCTCGATTTCAGCCGCGATTTCAGAGACATCTGTGCAGGTTTCTGCACAGATGTCAATGTAAATCGCAGGCTGATATCGCAAAAAGTAGTACAGAGACTACTTTTTGAAATCGGTGCAATGCCGCAGATGCAGCGTCGCACCGATTAGGACACTGCCATTGCCGGCAATTTGAGGCAAAATCTGCCGTTTTGACATGCGATTTGACATGCCAAATCGCATGTCAAAACGCACCAGTGTGAACCAGGGCTTAATATAAACCTACCATTAAAATTATAGACTGATCATTTTTTTGTTAGTGGGTAAACGTACAACATAAGCAGGGGTTCAAATCCTTTTTTTCCCTCACTGTAGGTAAAAATGACCAAGGGGGGTTCACTACCGCTTTAAAAAAAGAAGCAGCAACCACCAGTGGGGTACACATCATTAGAGGTACCTTGTTGGTACCAAGCTAACACCCAACTTTTTTGCCCACACCTCAGCTTTACAGTAGTTTTGGGCTACTTAGCAACCACCAACTGTAGAGACAATGAAAACTTTGACAAAAGTATGTAATTACAAAATAGCATATAAAGTGCAAGGTTCAGGAATTTATAATATACAGACTACAGAGAGCATTGGTAAGATTTATGTAGATTACAATCCAATGTACAGAACAGAGGGCAGTGGTCAGGGGTATTAAATATAGGGTCAGGATTAACCACTTAAGACCCGGACCAATATGCTATTACTAATAATGGCGGTGATCTGCAATTTTTGTTACCACTGTGATATTACGGCGGACACATTGAATACTTTTGACACATTTTTGGGTCCATTCACATTTATACAGCGAACAGTGCTATAAAAAAGCACTACTTACTGTATAAATTTGACTGGCAGGTTAGGGGTTAACACTAGGGGGCATCAAGGGGTTAAAAATGAACCCTGGGAGTGATTCTTACTGTGGGGGGAGGGGACCGATGGCTGTCCCTATGTACAAGGTCTCCTCTCCCTAACAGGACATGGAGCTCTGTGTTTACAGAACGAAAGAGAGACAGAACGAAAAAATCCAGAAAAACGCATTTCAAAAAAGTTATAACTTAATTTGCATTTTAATGAGTGAAATAAGTATTTGACCTCTTCACAAAGCATTACTTAGTACTTGGTGGCAAAACCCTGTTGGCAATCACAGAGGTCAGACGTTTCTTGTAGTTGACCACCAGGTTTGCACACATCTCAGGAGGGATTTTTTCCCACTCCTTTTTACAGATCCTCTCCAAGTCATTAAGGTTTTGAGGCTCACATTTGGTAACTCGAACCTTCAGCTCTCTCCACATATTTTCTATGGGATTAAAGGGGAACTGCTGTCTGCTCACATAATTTGTAATAAAAACATCTTTGCCATTCTTAAACTTCCCTTTAACCACTTTGCATATTATTTTATTGTTAATATTTATTATTATTTTATACACACTGCGATTCTGTACTTGCCAAATATGCTGCAGAAATCTCCCTCCACTGAGTCTGGCTGCACTCATTTTAACTGTGGGCAGCTGAACCTGCTGTCTGTTCACTTCCTGGATTTACACAGACACACAGAGGCACACCTCCAGCTCCGCAGCTCTCATTGGCCCTCTTATGACCCGCCCTCCCTTCCTGGTAAACTCTCACCAGAGTGAGAGAAACAGCTGTGCATGATGTCATAAACCTAGGCTTTTTACCAGACAAGAAACAGGAAGTGAGCTGTATTATTTATTATTGTAATACAGCTCACTTCCTGTTTCTTGTCTGGACCCAAAAATGTGTCAAAAGTATTCAATGTGTCCGCCGTAATATCACAGTGGTAACAAAAATTGCAGATCACCGCCATTATTAGTAAAAAAAAATAATAATAATAATAAAAAAAAGTAATAATTCTATCCCCTATTTTGTAGGCGTTATAACGGTTGCGTAAACCAATCACTATCTGCTTATTGTGATTTTTTTTTCATCAAAAATATGTAGAAGAATACTTATCGGACTAAACTGATTTTTTTTTTTTTAAATGGGATATTTATTATAGCAAAAAGTAAAGAATATTGAGTTTTTTTCAAAATTGTCGCTCTATTTTGGTTTATAGCGCAAAAAATTAAAACCACACAGGTGATCAAATACCACCAAAAGAAAGGTCTATTTGTGAGAAAAAAAGGATTTTGACAATTTTGTTTGGGAGCCACATCGCACGACCGCGCAATTGTCATTCAAAGCGTGACAGTGCCGAAAGCTGAAATTTCGCCTGGGCAGGAAGGGGGTAGATGTGCCGAGTAAGCAAGTAGTTAAAGTTAGGCTGCGTGTTATACGCCGATAAATACAGTATTTTCTGCACATTCATGCAACAATTGAGGAGGGAGGGGGCCGCTTCATGTCAGGCTGTGTATTAAAAAGCTTCTTTAATTTTGATGGTGACCACTTTGACTGCTTTATCAATCTGCAGCCATTGTCTGTCCCCTACTTGGTGTAAATGGCTCAGATGTACTATTTATCCAAGTGTAAATCTGTCTGTAGTCTTCTGATCATTTTCTAACTTTGTGCAGAACATCCTGTTATGCAGGCTCTATAACAACAACCTCCATCTGTGTCTCGGCGGCAAAGTTTTGCTTGGCGTCATCTTTACTTTCTGTTGGTGTCATCAATACTTTGTACTGCTTCCACAGTTGTTACATTTAACCCCTTTGTCGCCAGCAGGGCTCGTAGGTGAGAAGGGATCCAGCTATCTTGTGCTGTGTCCCAATTTCAGCCGTTTATGTCACTATTACACATTTATCCTCGCAATTTGGAACTAGCTGTGCTCTTGGGGTTATAGTTAATTCATTCGCCACCCCGCAGTCACCATAGGGGCATCAGTGCTGTGCTGCCAGCCAGCCTGTTGCCATGGAGACATGAAATTATGCAGTTCTGCAATGAAGCGAGACCAAGGAACAGCTTTCTTGTGCCTGGTAAAACCTACAAGCTGGCGTCTCTGTTCCCTGTAATGCCACTTACATGTTATCTGCGGTATCGTTGGGATCTGTGCCTCATTAGTATCAGGCATAGAGCTGCACAATCTTTATAAGCACTCTTTTTTGCTTTTCTTTTTCTCTGTGCAGCAAAATATTTAGTCATGTTGCCTTTGTCACTTTTTATATGTGGATAATGTTTTATCATGAGGAAAGGCTCGATGATGATTTTTTTGTCTATAATAGTTTTTTTTCCCTGTGGTTCTGTTTATGCTACAGTGTCTATTGTTGTACTCATTCTATTATCTGCTAACGACAAATGGGAATAATCTATGAAGATTTTAAATACAGGCACTTCCCAATTTAAATAACGCTGTGCCAAATTTTGCGCAAGTCAAAAATAAGTATACTACAGGGAGAAATAAACGCAATGCACAGTGTTTTGGTTGACTTAATGGTGGTTGAACATCATTTTGTTGTTTTAAAAATAATTCTTATTATGCAGTCATTAAAGCGGAACTAAACTCATCAATTTCCCAAACCCGTTACATTCAAGGCACGCCATGAATATCATTTTCTTGTGCTCACAACCGACCTGTGAAACCATGAAATGACTGGTGTCATAACTGATCACGTGCAGCAACATTACAACTGCAGATCAAATAGAGGCTAAGAAGGCAGATTACTTGGCTGTAATGGGTAGAAGGGTTTAGTTCCGCTTTAAAGCCCAATTCCAGCTTTTAGAGATAAAGAAAAAATAAATTGGTCTAGCCTTTCTAAAAATAAAATAAAAATGTCGCCCAGTATTATTCATCCCACTTCTGGTCAGTTCAGGAAATTATGGACCAGCCCACTGAAGGAAGGGTTATGACCACTGTACTCACAGTACAATGATGCAGAAAACAGGGCTCATTTATCACATTAGTGATGCTCTCTGCATTGAGGACCACGCTGCACCGGAGAAGAGAGCAGCACTGGGCTTTAAAGTGATTGTAAACCCTCTCTGATCACTTGCACCTACAGGTAAGCCTAGATTAAGGCTTACCTGTAGGTGCAAGAAATATCTCCTTAATCTACACGGTTAAGGAGATATTTGCAGAGAAAAATGCACCGATGTCTACGGCGCATGCGCGGTGGATTCGCCGCAAGATTGCCATTATCGGTGCCGGGAGAGGGTCCTCCCCTCCTGCCGCTCTTCCGTGCCCTCCGCTGCTTACCGGAGCCTGCGCGCAGAAGCGAACGCATACGTGAGTAGCGCCTGCATATGAAAACGGTGTTCAAACTATACAAGTGTAGTTTGAGAGCAATAATTCTAGCCCTAGACCTCCTCTGTATCTCAAAAGATGCAACCTATAGAATTTTTTAAACGTCGCCTATCGAGATTTTTAAGGGTAAAAGTTTGACGCCATGACACGAGCGGGCGCAATTTTTAAGCATGACATTTTGGGTATCATTTTACTCGGCGTAACATTATTTTTCACAATATATAAACAAATTGGGGCAAATTTATTGTTGTCTTATTTTTTAATTCAAAAAAGTGATTTTTTTCCAAAAAAAGTGCGCTTGTAAGACCGCTATGCAAATACGGTGTGACAAAAAGTATTGCAATGACCGCCATTTTAATATCTAGGGTGTTAGAAAAAAAAAATATATATATAATGTTTGGGGGTTTCAAGTAATCTTCTAGCAAAAAAAAAAAACAGTTTTAGTATTGCAAACACCAAATCTGAAAAACACCCAAGGTCCTTAAGTGGTTAAAATGTATAATGCCTGCTTTGACGGCTCCTGGCGCTCATGCGTGGATTGATTTCATCGCCGCTCCGGCCAATCACAGCGACGGAGTGGCGATACCCAGAAGTAACCTCCGGGAGAGATGTCTGCGGCCGGAGGCGGACACGAGGACGGCTTTGGGGGCTTCAAAGTAATTCATAATGAGCTAGTATGCATTCACTCATTTTTTTAAAGCTGAATAGATAAAAAAGACCCAAATTATTACAGCTCAGCGTTCATTAATACCTTGTTAAAAAACAGTGTAAGGCCTGATCGGGTATCATCCACTGGTAGTCCCGAGACTGGAGGTCTGAAGTGTGAGAGGAAGAAGGTTTACAAGTAGCTAATTTGTTTATTTGCTGACAGAAAGCATGATGATAGGGGGAAAGCACAGATTGACAAGAAGATAGGCTTATCACTGTGCAACCTGGGCTCAGATAACAGGGCTTGAACAATGTTGGCTATCAGACTAAGGACATCCGGTGCCAGGAAGAAGTACTGCAGGACATACCTTACATGGAAGATAAAAATCGAATGTTAAAAGCAAACTAAATGTTGCTATTCTTTTTAATTCTTTCTTGTATTTACTGCAAATCTGTACTATAAAATCTCCTTTTTCCTGCTTTCTTCCCATACACAACCTGAATATGTTCTAGTTTAGAAATAGAAAGTATAAAGCAGAACTTCACTCCCTTAATCAACAGTGACTATTTTTAATCTATATGGTGATAGCATTAGTAAATAGATAGTAAAGTATATCATATTTACTTGTTTTAAACTTTTTTTTTACATTTCTTCAGTTACTTCCTGGCTTCTGGCCTAGGCAAAAAATGATGTCATACATCCCAGGAGATATTTAGGAGGAGAGGAGGAATTTTCCCAGCTAAGCACACCCTCCTGGCTGCATTTTTGAGCTAAGGGCAGATGAATTCCAAGATTTAAATGCTACGTGAATCATCTGCCCTTACTCAAGATGAGCACAGCCAGAAATTCTGTGGGGCTTTCAAAGTTTCTCAGCAAAATAATGCATGGAGATATGAATGGATGAATGGGTGAGGGTGTGTTTTTGGCTTGTGGTGGTCAGATGTAGTTCCGCTTTAATGGCAACAAAGCAAAAACCCATATTTCTACCTAGTCGCCTTCTGTCTTTTCCTTCTATCCCTGCCGTTTCCATCCTAAAACCTACTCCCTCCCTTCCCTCTTGATTTTCACCACTTGCCTTTTCTATAACGGACCCCGGGCCTAACAATGTAAATATTTCTGTTTTCCAAATTTTAAGTTTGCAAATGCATATAAACAACCACAAGACATTGTTTGTTATAATATATTGAATTTGTAAAACAGGTTGCAAAATCTTTGTAGTTTAACAAATGCTTGAATTTTCTGTAATGAAAAAGCAATCACATTTATGAACTACTTTTGAGGGAACTTTTTCAAGTACTGGGAATGTTCTTATGAATTTTTGTAGCAAGTACCTTCTTCCACTGCAGGACCTGCAGTGACGTTCCTCCAATTTACAATATATAATGCTTTTTTAAAGAACTACATCTTTGGCGAAGGCTATTTTGCTATTTATCTATTTATTTACCAAAAGTGGAAAACTCCTTTTTTGCTGCAAAAGCTGATGTAATGCAGCACACAAATATTCCTATTAGGGTCGATTTACTAAAATTAGATTAGATACTGGTACAGCAGCTGTACATGGTAGCCAATCAGCTTCTACCTTCAGCTTGTTCCGTTAAATAGGAGTTCCGCCCCCCATGAGAAAATGAAAAGTCAGCAGCTACAAATACTGTAGCTGCTGACTTTTAATATTAGGACACTACCTGTCCAGGGTTCCTATGATGTCGGCAACTGAAGCCGATTTTTAGATCCGCTCTCAGGTGCCGCTGCAGGCATTCAAGGTAAGGGAAATTGGTAGTGGAGCCTTTCAGCTTCACAGTCGCCTCCCTATTGCGCATGCACGAAGAGCGCTGCTTTTTTTTAACTGGCCCGCCTAGATCAAAAAAGAGTAGGGGGCCGAACTTCC
The DNA here is from genome assembly GCA_029574335.1 of Rana kukunoris. Lineage (NCBI taxonomy): Eukaryota > Metazoa > Chordata > Amphibia > Anura > Ranidae > Rana > Rana kukunoris. Next base: position 268,982,975 of record CM056051.1, on the reverse strand, counting down.
GAGGGACAGCGCCACAACGCCGTTCCCTGGAAGTGAGGAAGGGTACTTGTCAAAAACAGCCCCCCCCCCCCCCCGCCGTAAGGTGGCACCAGAGGAGGGAGAAAGCATATAAGTGTGGAACTGGGTGGATCTCCGCTTTAAACTTTAACAAAAAAATCTGGAAGCCGATTGGTTTCTACTCAAAGCTGCACCTGATTTTGCACTCTCCAGTTATATTAAATCAACCCCATAGTGTCTTTGGCTATGCTTGAGGCTTCTATGGGCATGCCTTTAACATTAGTACATCTGAAAGCACCAAGAGACATATATCGGCATAGATAGGAGAAACATCCGCTGTAAATATGGTTGTCATGATGTCGTATCAGGAAATTCTGATTCCAGGTAGCATTTGAGCACAGGATTAAGTGTTTCTGCATCTGTATCAAATCAATACAAGCAATAAGCAGAACTGTTTTGTGTGAGTATGCCAGGCTTTCAGCTGAGTGGCATGTTATGTAGGGCCCCTGTCACTCATGTCATACATAGGAGAGAGATTTAGTCATCCACACACATTAGTGACCACACTCAGTATGAAAGCAGAAAATCTTATATTTATAATATTTTTCCTCTGTATAATGTATTGAGCAAATGTAATCAGATTATTCAATAACAGCTGGTACATTAGTTGCTGAGAAAGACGGAGCTAGCAGGGAGTATTTCATGTCCATTGATAGCAACTACCTCTTTTACGTGTTACTCTTTCAGACTGTGCGTATAGTTCAGACCACATTTGGCTACAGCTTGCTATTAAGTCATTTGTTGCTCAAAACAGGGTTTGTTGGAATACTTTCTTTGATACCCACTGTCTTCTTGCAGGCTTTTTATTTTAACATTCAATCTAGTTTCAATAAAAGGCTCTCATAAAACATGTCTGACTTTTGCAGCCCACATATAGTGTAGTGCTTTAATATCCAGAAGGCTTATTCTTGGGCAAAGTGATTGTTGTTGGTAAGTCTCATTCATTTTGCCCCTAGGCAACTCATTTTCTGTACAGAAAAATATAGGATTTACAACTGAGGCATGAAATAGGAAGATTATGATAAAGTTTGAAAAGCCGTTATCACAATGGCCTTGCAGCACTGGGCTCCTGGATTGAGGCTCCATCAGTTTGTATTTTTCCTGCGCTTACATAGATTCCTTTCAATAAAGGAGAAGTGAAACTATAGTGTACATACTGATTTTTCTCTGATAATTGTGTGGCATACCCAATGTAACACAGCTCTGAGAATTGTGTGGCATACCTAATGTAACACAGCTCTGAGAATTGTGTGGCATACCCAATGTAACACAGCTCTGAGAATTGTGTGGCATACCCAATGTAACACAGCTCTGAGAATTGTGTGGCATAACCAATGTAACACAGCTCTGAGAATTGTGTGGCATAACCAATGTAACACAGCTCTGAGAATTGTGTGGCATACCCAATGTAACACAGCTCTGAAAATTGTGTGGCATAACCAATGTAACACAGCTCTGAAAATTGTGTGGCATACCTAATGTAACACAGCTCTGAGAATTGTGTGGCATACCCAATGTAACACAGCTCTGAGAATTGTGTGGCATACCCAATATAACACAGCTCTGAGAATTGTGTGGCATACCCAATGTAACACAGCTCTGAGAATTGTGTGGCATACCCAATGTAACACAGCTCTGAGAATTGTGTGGCATACCCAATGTAACACAGCTCTGAGAATTGTGTGGTATACCCAATGTAACACAGCTCTAAAAATTGTGTGGCATACCCAATGTAGCACAGCTTGTGAGTAGGGATGAGTTTCACGTTCGATATGAACATATGTCTGTTCGTACGTTCGACGAAATTCGGTCGTTCGCGAGAGACAGAGATTGTCTTTTTATATAGCTAGATAGAGCAGGCAGGCAGGCTAGTCAGTTTAGCTTAATTTACAGTGTGTAGAGGATATATATATACATCCCTGGGAGTTGTACATATATTTATACACTGTATAGCTTAGATAGATCAGTTCTTCCTAATTTACTGGCAGGCAGGTGATTGTGCTATTTAACCTCCCTGGCGGTCTTCCCGTGTGTGGCACGGGGTGAGATTTTAAAGCTACGATCGGTAACTCCGTGCCACACACGGACTTGCCTCGCTGGATGCAGAAAAAAGTTTACTTACCTTTTCTCTGCGATCCAGCGATGAATCCCCGCAGTACACGGCGGGCGGATGTCCGCCTGATGCTGTGTGTTCCGCCGATTCCCTTCCCTGCGAGCGTCGCGACGTAGGGGGGGGGGAACGGCGCCAAATTTAAAAAAGTAAACAAACACTATACATACAGTACACTGTAATCTTATAGATTACAGTACTGTATGTAAAAAATACACACCCCCCATGTCCCTAGTGGTCTGCCCTGTACACTACATGTCATTTTATATAATAAAAACTGTTCTTTCTCCCTGCAAACTGTAGATTGCCCATAGCAACCAAAAGTGTCCCTTTATGGCAAAAATTGTTTTAGAGCAGCTAAAAAACAGCGATAATAAATCAGAATCACTTGCAGAATTTAGCGATAGCGATTTGTGGGGAAATTCGTCATAAAAAAAAAAAAATAATGACAGCAAAAATTCTGCAACTGAGCAAATTTCAGTGATTTTGATTTGATTACATTATTGAATAATTTTTACTATAATTATATTATTATTTGTTATAATTTTTTATAATTATTTATTATATTATAATTTTTAAAAAAAAAAAAATCATACCCAGGATGCCTATTAGACTCTTGTTTGGATAGATTTCAGTGAGTTATTCCTAAGAATTACAAGCCTACAGTATAAAACGCCAAATTCCCTTGCAAATAATGGTACCGCTTTCAGCACCTAAAATCTTAAAGAATCATACCGCCAGGGAGGTTAAAGACATTATCACAGGTATAGACACCCAGCAGGTACAATATTTAAAGGAATTTTTTTTATTTTTTTATTTTTTTTTATTTAAGCATCAATAAAATCACTGAGCCTGGAGCAGTGATTTTAATGATGCTTATCTTAAAAAAAAAAAAGAAAAAATCCTTTAAATATTGTACCTGCTGGGTGTCTATAGTTTGCCTGTGAAAACGTCTTTGAGAACCCGGGTCTTGCCCGAGGGAACATGTATCAATGGCCTGCAAAGTTCTTCGGCAGTGGCGATTTGCGGGCGCTTTTAACCCCTTTGGGGGGTAAAAGCGCTGCTTAAACAGGGGGAAACTACCCCCCCCCCCCCATTGCCTCAGTGTGAACGTGCCCATAATCTGGACAAGCAAAAAAAAAAAAAAAAGTACTTTTAAACAAGCCCTCATTAGCCCTCTGTAGCTTTAATCGTTGTACAGAATTTTGATTTAAAAATTTCAGAGGCACTGTACCAGAATTGCTGCCAGTCTTTTAATGTAAGCAAACAGCAAGCATTTCCAAAGTGTTCAGCAAAATTGGCAATGCATTTCCTTCACCCAGACAGTTCTGATGCAACTTACAGTCTGTCATTGACATGTATGGATGTACGCCGCTGTACTTGTGTATACTGCGGTACTATCATAAGCACAAGTACAGTGTATGGGCATATGCAAGAAATATAAATGTTTACATTTTTTTGCATACAGTTTGTCCATACACTGTGCTTGTGTGATGCTGGGCTACAAAATGCTGTATACACCCATATCCACTGCCTTTGCAGCTTAACCCCTTTCCATCAGGGCTATAGCCAAAAACAGCTACAGCTCAGTTCTCCAAACCTGGGAGGACGTTCCTTCCACATCCGTGCCTCCTGCATTCCCCCCTGGGGCATGCATTGGGCACGCTTTGTGGCCGATGCATCCTTTGGACAAAGCTGACTGCAGATTGTGGCAAAGAGCCAATCATAGTGTCCCTTTACCATGTCCAATCACAGCTGGTCACATTTATGTAAACAGATGCTGCCCCTGTGTGAGGAAAGGAGTAACCGGCAAGGCTGACAGTACATTGTTTACACTGATAAGCAGGGCTCTGCTTATCAGTGCAGCCCTATCAGTGCATCCCCATCAGTGCTGCCTATCAGTGCAAAAAAATAAAATAAAAAACAGTGGTTGTTATAAACCACCAAAAGAAAGCTCTATCTGTCTTAAAAGGACAATACAAATTTTATATGGGTACAGTGTGGCATGAATTGTCATTCACGTTGCATGAATTTCAATGTGCAGTAACACTGAAAACTGAAAATTGGCATGGGCAGGAATGAGGTGAAAGTACTTAGTATTGAAATGGAGTAATTGAGAGGGGGTAAAAATGTGGCTCAACCGTGTTTTTACCACCCCCTAACAAAAAGTGTTAGAGGCCCAAGTGATTCTGTGATATACTGTAGTAGCATCACCTACATGCAGTATGGCGGTGCAGATATTATTTTATTGGAAACTACACATTTAAAAAATGCTAAATTACATAAAAAATAACATTAAATGTGAACATGTTGAAATTACATTAACATGTTTAATGCAAAACAGATTGTCGATTGAGTAATTTAACAGTGAATGAGGTCATAGGGTCAAGTACACTCCCACATTTTTCCTAGCCATCTCATGTCTGAGTTTTTGGCATTTGGTCACAGCAGGAAAAAAACACTCTGTAAGCTGTTACAGTTTTCAAGCTAAGTTACCCTCTGCTATCCATTCTCTCTTCTCTCACAACAAGACAATTAAGAACTTCCTCCTGTGTTAATATTTCCAAGTCTAGAGCCAAAACATCAAAACTTTCTTTGACCATTAGATTAAACCATTCTTGGCTAGCAATTAAGAAATTATACAAATGTTTTATACTCAGTGGTAGATGCCCCTAATAAATGTATTTTCATTAGTATTAGACGGCTGCCTTGAAAATTGATGACCTGTAATAATGGAGCTTGTCACATATCGCCAAGGTCAGAATATAATTTGGTAGCACAGGACAGACCAAAGGCTGTGCTTTTGTAATAAAATAAATGTCCTAAAATAGCAAAATGCAAAGCGGCCTAGGAACATTTAGGTCCCCACAGTTGATTCATGGCAATTACATGTACCCCTGCTGACTTGGCAAGCTATTGCAGTCGTTTTAGCAATTGTGCTCCCCAATATCTTTTGTACTTTTCGTGTTTCTTCACATCCTCCTCTTACTTGAAAAAAAAAGCCTCCCTAGCTGTAACTCTTTGTTTCCGGTATAAGACCCACCTCCTGTGGTACTTCTCTTATTAACAGATTTAGCTGTCTTCAAAGAGTTGACCCAGTCTTTGATGATCATGAGGTCTGATGACCCTCAAACTGAGCAGAGAGCATGCGTAAATTGTACAAAAAACAATTCCACCTGCCTTTCTCCTTAAATTGCAAGCTGATAATAAAATTGCACTTTAAATCCTACTTAGCACAGATTCTGCAAAGCCCAACTAACTTCTAATTAGACCTTGTCATAAAATTGCCATGTAATAAATTCGTCAGGCATAGCAGTTTAAAGCAATACACAAGTTGGGCTTTAACTACCAAAGCCCAACTTGGGTACATATTCCATAATTCCAGCTGTAATGAAGTTACATTCATTAATTTTGGTTATGCTAATGAATAATAAATCAGTTGGTTAGACCAGGGTTTCTCAACTCCAGTCCTCAATAATGGAGTGCCTGAAAACATGACCTGTTGGGGCGCCTTGAGGACTGGAGTTGAGAAACACTGGGTTAGACAACAAACCCTCCTATATTACAAGGAGCAAAAGGCTAATGAAATTTGTTAAATCTCCTAAACAATATAATTTCTTTCACTTTATTACATATTTGGTCTCTAAAGAATCATAATTTCATTCTCTGCAATAATATGTTGGTTGTCAGATTGCAAAACCTTTTCAGATGGAAATATAGATGAATTTAAAAACAAAATGTATTTAACCACTTAAGACCCGGACCAATATGCTGCCAAATGACCAAAGGGGTTTTTGCGATTCGGCACTGCGTCGCTTTAACAGACAATTGCGCGGTCGTGCGACATGGCTCCCAAACAAAATTTGCGTCCTTTTCTTCCCACAAATAGAGCTTTCTTTTGGTGGTATTTGATCGCCTCTGCGATTTTTATTTTTTGCGCTATATACAAAAATAGAGCGATATTTTTGAAAAAAAATCAATATTTTTTACTTTTTGTTATAAGAAAAATCAATAAACTAAATTTCAGTCAAACATTTAGGCCAAAATGTATTTAGCCACATGTCTTTAGTAAAAAAAAATCGCAATAAAAAAAAAATTAGCTACCTAGCGGGAACAGCGACACTAATACAGCGATCAGAAAAATGATCGCTTAGTGACGCTGGCAATAGGGAGTGAAAGGGTTAACTAGGGCAGTGATCAAGGGGTTAGAACTTTATTAGGGGGGGGTACAGGGCTACCCTGAACCTAACACTAACTGACTTTTACACTGCCTGTCTTACTGACACTAAATACAGTAATCATACATGTATGATTACTGCATTCAGTGACACTGTGACAGGGGGGAGGGGGGGGGGGCGATCGCGGGGGTTAAATGTGTTTATGTGAAGTGTAGTGTAGTGTAGTGTTGGTGCACACTTACTTGTGTTGTGATCTCTCCTCAGCGGTGGTTGAAAAAAACGCTGAGGGAGAGATCACGTCGCTTCCTCCTTCCTGTGTTTACACAGGAGGAGGAAGTGCACTGCAGGGGGAGCGCTCGCATTGGCTGAGAGCGATCTGGAGGGGGCGGACAAAAACGAATAGCCGCCCCCTCTTGTCGGATCGCTCCTACAGCCGCGCGGACCGCCGCATGTACGGGGGGGGGGGGTCCGATCGGACCCCCGATCCCCCCCAAGGCACCAACGTATATATACGTTGATGTGCCTGTCGGTGCCATTCTGCCGACGTAAATCTACATGCGGCGGTCCTTAAGTGGTTAAGGTGTGTCTGCTGAACAACAGAAAAATACTTCCCAGCCCCTTCAGATTCCCCTTCAGACATTTTGATTGGTTGTGTTATATTTATAAAGACACTTTCCAGGGACCAGAAATGATGGCTGCATTTGTAGCTCTGGACTCTCACCATTGAAAATATGAGGGAATGCTAAGAGTAATTTTGTAATGCAGTGACTCTGATATGAAAGATTGGATTGGCTCTGCATTGAAACAAAACTTGATTTAATTATTTTTACTTTTTTTACTGTCTATTTATTAATGTTTAATATATTTCCTATACATTTCGTGTTGTGCCATTTTCTTTTCTTTATTTAAAATAATATTTAGAAAGGTTAGAGATCAAAAAGCTGAATCTCTGAATGTTCTAAACAGGAATCAGTTTAGTTCTTCTTTAAAATATGCAAATAATAACTTTTGGCTAAAAGTTGTAGTAATAACTTAAAAATGTGTACTTGCTGAAAATACATTTTAGTTTCCCTTTTAGAGCAATTCTTGATGTCAATAGCAGTCCAACAGTTTTTCACTTTTATGTCTTTTGTGCAGTAGAGAGAACAAAAAATAAAGAATTAGCTGTGTTGTTGTGGCCAAAAGAACCACTTCTTTAAAAAAGGAGTATGGCCAAAGCTATTTTGGCTATTCTTCTCCCATGGGTCACAGAAGCGCAGTTTGTTCTGCACTCCTGTGATCCGTTTTCAGCCAACAGCAGGCTGAAACCCGCTGTCAGCTAAAGTCACAGAGCCAATCCAGGCATTGAAAAGTTCAAGACCATATGGTCAGCATCCATCCAGAAACTTGGACCGTCACCTGGCTCAGCCTTTCAGCGAAATTCTGAGAGCCTGAGCCAGCCCCTCCTGCCCCCTCCACAGCACAATGCTCCAGGGAGCGCTGGAGGGGAGAGCAGAGACCTGCTGACTGAGAGTTAAGGCTCCCTGCTCAGAGTGGAGGGGGAGAACTGAGCGATCAGCTGTATTTGATCAGTCAGTTCTCACTGCATAGCCATTTGGATAGACAGATGCAGCATCAGATCAATTCTGCATCCACCTTGGTGAATATAAGATTTTTTTCCCCATGGGCCATACTTCTCTTTTGAGGCTTCGATTACATGTCTCGGGGGCAGTAAAAGCCAGGTGATTGACCCGTGATTTTACTGCCCCCCAACTGTCCGCCTGAAAGGTGACACACAGCCACTTATGGCTGTACACATATCACGGCCGCAATGCTGTGTATGACTAATGCAAGTCTATGGGACCGCCCTGCAACCGCCCCACAATTGCGTGCTTTTCAGAGGAGCCGCATTCCTTGATACATGTCTGAATGAGCCCTTAGATATTTTTATGTACTCAGTTAGTGATCAACCACTGCTCTTAGTGATTTATATTGTATTCAATGTGACTTAGGCCAGAACATTTTATTCTGTACCTCCAAGCCACGCAGGGCACAATAATGGTAGCTGTACAAAAACTGCATGACAAGGAACTGGATTTTCCATTTCAACGGTGAGGTGTATCATAGGCTTGAGCTAGTTATCAGCAAACTGTTTTGGTACATAACTGGACGAGATACTAGACCAGCGTTTCTCAGACTCTTTTTAGTCAAGGCACCCTTTGAAAATTATGGACAGTCTTGAGGCACCTATTCCAAAATGTAAAAACTATTTAATAGATTTGCATAACACAGCAACATCCACACAAGTAGGACACCCAACATTAGAGGTTATTTATTCTTCCAAAGCAAATACACTTTTACAAACTAGTACTGACTAGTATTCCAATGTTTCTCTTCTTCCTCAATTTTCCTCAATCACTGAGCGAAGGTGCCCTCAAGAAGGTTTCTCTTCTCCCTCAATTTTTCTCCATCACTCACTGAAGGTGCCCTCAAGAAGGTTTCTCTTCTCCCTCAATTTTTCTCCATCACTCACTGAAGGTGCCCTCAAGAAGGTTGTAGGTGCCCAATGAAAACCTGTGGCTTTGTGTAACTAAAAGGCAGTATTATCCACAAATAGGCTTGTATAAAATTTTGGCGAAAATTTTAGGCCTTTTGTTAAGGCACCCTTGAAGAAACCTCAAGGCATCCCAGGGTGCCTGGGCACCCTGGTTGAAAAGGGTTGTACTAGACCAATATATGGACACCTTTAGAGGGAAATGTAAATCTTATAACGCCAAGTACAGAAGAAAGATCACTCTTGTCCAACCTTTCCAGTCTGCAACATTGCATTCATATGCAGTTTAATTTGCCTTGTCAAGCTATGTAATTATATTGGCATCAGTGCTTCTAAACACAAATTAGCGAGTAAAATGCTTACCTTTAATTTTCCTGCTAAGCTCGTGTTCATCTAGAAGCAAATTTCTATACAGAGCCCAGATTCTGTCATTCTGGTTTTGTCCTTTTATCTGCCATTAAATGCCCTCATCTTGTTTACTTCCACTACAGCCACAGGAGGTGACACAACATAGCTGTGACAGGTATGGGCTGTGACAGCGGCAGACAGGTGGCAGCTAAAATTGTGTCTGTGATCTAATTATCCTGCACAGGAGTCCCCAGCACACACAGAGCTTGGCACAGAAGGGCTTTTGAAGCCGCAGGCTCGCAGCTCTTGCATGAAAGTATACTGTGCAAAGATGGCAGACTTCGAGCCTTATAGCCAATAGAAGAATTGAGTATCAACTTAGGGGAAAGATCTGCACTAGACTAATAAACCTTACAGCGTCTTCACTGGAAAAAAAGAAAGAAGACATCACCAAGTTATTCTCCAATTTTTAACAGCAAAGTCATATAAGATCTCAAAGGTCCCTGAAAAAAACTAAAATATTACACTAGTACTAGATCAGGGGTGTCAAACTGGCGGCCCTCCAGCTGTTGTAAGACTACAAGTCCCATCATGCCTCTGCCTGTGAGAGTCGTGCTTGTAACTTTTACCCTTGCAATGTCTCATGGGACTTGTAGTTCCTCAACAGCTGTAGGGCCGTCAGTTTGACACCTGTTGTCTAGATAGTGCTGATTGGCCCTGTGCTAAACATATGCACCCCCCAAGAAAAATAAAAAACTCTCTGGCAATACACACCAAAGTGAGCATGTGCTGAGTGCCCCCAAGACTCTGTACTATCAGGAGATGGATTGGGGGCCATGGTAAAAGGGGAGGATCAGAGAAGACAGGATCAAACAGTCTTTTTTACACAATGTGGAAGATTAACCCCTTAGATTCCACAGTGAGTATAGCAAGCATGCAAGCAAGCATGCTTTACTGCATATACAGACTGATTTTTCTGTTGTGGGTTTAGTACCACTTTAAGGGAAACTCCACAAAGAAATGGAGAAAAAGTAAGTCGAGTGAAAAAGCAGAGTTCTATTCTCAAAGGGACTCTGTATGTAGCTTAAAAATTGCAGGTAAAAGCGCAGAATAACCAAGTATTTTAAGCGTTTACTTGCAGCATTTTACTCTAAACTATTTTTTTGACTTGCAATGTGCCTCTAAACTTTCTTCAGAATTGGAATTTTAGAAAGGGTAATCTTCCTACAGCCCCCTCCCTTCTGCCCCATCACAGCTCTCTTCTCCTCTAGGAGTGTATAGTGTAAAGGTGGCTCAGCTCCACCATCTCTCCCCTCCCTACATAATCTCTTAGGCTGCGTACACACGATCAAATCTGTCTGCTGGAAAGGGTCTGCCAGACCGTCCCAGCAGACAGATTCGATCGTGTGTACGGGCGAGCCGACGGATTTGGCCAGCCGACAGATTTGAAAGCATGCTTTCAAATCTGCCGGCTGGGAACCCGTCCGCCCGACATGTCTGCTGGTTAGTACGCTAACCAGCAGACATGTCTTCTCGCACACGCGTCGAATGGTTTCGACGCATGCGCGGAAGTGTTTTACTTCCTGGTGCGGTGACGTGGTGGCGTCAACGTCACCGCCATGTCAGCGCGCCGTCTGCCGGCAGGGATTTTGGTTTGATCGTGTGTACACGATCAAACCAATACGTCCCCAGCAGACAGATTTGTTAAAATCGGTCGGCCCGACCGATTTGAACAAATCTGTCTGCTCGTGTGTATGGGGCCTAAGGGAGCAGTTGGGGAGGAACAAAGGGTAATATTTGACGTATTACTCTGAGTCTGCTGGGACTGCTTCATCTCATCCAAGATTGCCTAAGGGTTTTTGTGTGTCTATACAACGGAGACTTTTACAGCTAAATAAAATGCCTAAAATATGTTAAATGTGCATGTGTATCATTTCATACGAAGATTGTTGCTGAAATGAATGGTTGGAAACAAGTTCTTAATAAGTCAGAGTTTGCAACAAATTTTTAAATTCAATAAATGTAATTAGATCAATGAGGGTTACTTAATCCTAAGTGTACAGTGACGTTTGATGTAAGACTTCCCAAGCATGCCAAACGGGAGTTAAATTGGCTAAAAGCAAACATAGTTTAAGCTAATGAACTGGCTAGGAGCAAACATAGTAAGTATTTTTCGAACTGGCTGGTTGCAAACATAGTTTAACCTGGAGAATCGAAGCAAACTCGCTGTCATTTTTTAAAGGAAGCCTGTCATGCCAGAAACATAGAGGTGGTAATTGCCACCATAGATTTCCCCAGTGAAGGCAGAAACAGCAAAAACATAAATAAAAAAAAATTATGAATTGTGAAAGTGTTATATTCCCTGATCAGAAATTGCCCCATATCTTCCCAACAAGGACATGAAAGGTTTTAGCTCCTCCAGCTCTATCCTGAATTAAAAGAAAAGCTTTATTGGTAGCTACACATTAACACATTTTGGTAATGTTTTTATTGCTGTCTGTGCCTCCATGAGAGGCATTCACTCTCTATATTTCTCCTGTTTACCATTATCATAAATGAAAGTAAAAGAAAATCACAAATTTGGGGTTTTCCCTGGAAAAGTAATAGAGCGTAAATCGTCCAATGGGGACACTAATTCTGATGACCTGGGGGGCCCCAAGGGATTTCCTTAACCACTTGACCACTGGGCACTTAAACCCCCTTCCTAACCAGACCAATTTTCAGCTTTCGGTGCTCTCACAATTTGAATGACAATTACTCAGTCATACAACATTGTACCCATTTGAAATTTTTGTCCTTTTTTTCACACAAATAGAGCTTTCTTTTGGTGGTATTTGATCACCTCTGGGTTTTTTTTTTTTTTGCGCTATAAAAGAAAAACGGATGAAAATTCTGTAAAAAAAAAACAAAAAAAACTTGTTTCTGTCATATTAGCAGGTTATTTCTCACACACAGCATATACATACCACAAATTACACCCCAAAACACATTCTGCTATTCCTCCCGAGTATTGCGATACCCCATGTGTGGGACTTTTACACAGCGTGGCCACATACAGAGGCCCAACATACAGGGAACGCCATCAGGCGTTCTGGAACACCCAGACCAATTCTGACATTTCTCTCCTACATGGAAAAATCATCATTTATTTGCTAGAAAATTACATAGAACCCCAAAACATTATATCTGATTTTTTAGCAAAGACCCTAGAGAATACAATGGCGGCCGTTACAACTTTTTATCTCGTACGGTATTTTCGCAGAAATTTATTGAACGCGTGTTTTTAAAAAAAACTGTTTTGTGCTTAAAACAAAACAAAACAGTAAAGTTGGCCCAATTTTTTTTCATAATGTGAAAGATGAAGTTACACTTCAAAATTGCGCACACTTGTGGAATGGCGCCAAACTTCGCTACTTAAAAATCCCCATAGGCGGTATTGCAGAGTATCGCGCAGGATATTGCAGAGTATTGCAAAGTATCATGCAGGGTATTGGGGTATTGCCGAGTATTGGGGTATTGTCGAGTATTGGGGTATTGCCGAGTACTGGGGTATTGCCGAGTACTGGGGTATTGCCGAGTACTGGGGTATTGCCGAGTATTGGGGTATTGCCGAGTACTGGGGTATTGCCGAGTACTGGGGTATTGTTGAGTACTGGGGTATTGTTGAGTACTGGGGTATTGTTGAGTACTGGGGTATTGTTGGGTATTGGGGTATTGTTGGGTATTGGGGTATTGTTGGGTATTGGGGTATTGTTGGGTATTGGGGTATTGTTGGGTACTGGGGTATTGTTGGGTACTGGGGTATTGCTGGGTACTGGGGATTGCAGGGTACTGGGGATTGCAGGGTACTGGGGATTGCAGGGTATTGGGGTACTGCAGAGCTGGGATGGATTGAGGGATGGCTGGATCTGTGACTGCATTTGTCACAGATCCAGCCACAGCTCAGCTGCTGACACCCCGCTCCCCCCCCTCTCCTCGCACACTGTACAGAGAGGAGAGGGAGGATAGGGAGGAACCGGCGTTTGTTTACAAGTGATCGCGCCGTAATTCGACGGCGCTATCACGTGGTAAACGGCCGCGATCAGCGGCAATTTACCGTGATCCGTGATGCGCCAGGTCTTCTAGACCCGGCGAGCACGGACACTTTCGCGAGCGCGTCCCAGGGGACGCGCAATCGCGAAAGTGAAGGACGACGTCCCAGGGACGTCGTCCCAAGATAACCCCGCCGCGCCGTAGCAGTAAAATGCTTATGGCGCGGTGGGAAAGTGGTTAAAGGGGTTGTAAAGGTTTGTCTTTTATTTTCTAAATTGGTTCCTTTAACCACTTCAATACCGGGATTTTATACCACCTCCATACCGGGCCTATTCTGACACTTCTCTCCTACATGTAATAATCATCATTCTTTTGCTAGAAAATTACGCAGTACCCCCAAACATTATATATGTTTTTTTAGCAGACACCCTAGGGAATAAAACGACGGTCATTGCAACGTTTTATCTTGCACGGTATTTACGCAATCATTTTTCAAACGCCTTTTTTTTGTAAAAAAAATAGTTTCATGAATTAACAAACTTAAAAAAAATGTATATTATGTGAAAGATTATGTTACACCGAGTAAATAGATACCCAACATGTCACGCTTTAATTATGCGCACACTCATGGAATGGCGCCAAACTTTGTTACTTAAAAATCTCCATAGGCAACGCTTTAATTTTTTTTGACAGTTACCAGTTTAGATTTACAGAGGAGATCTAGTGCTAGATTCGTTGCTGGCACTCTAATGCACGCGGCAATACCTCACTTATGTGGTTTAAACGGAGTTTACATATGTCGGCGGGACTTACGTGTGCCTTCGCTTCTGCACGCGAGCTACCGGGGACAGGGGCATTTTAATTTTTTTTTTTATCTTTTATTTATTTTTTGACTTATTTTTTATTTATTTTTACACTTTTTTTCAATTTTTTTTTTCCACTTTTATTCCTATTACAAGGAATGTAAACATCCCTTGTAATAGGAAATGTGTGTGACAGGTCCTCTTTAAGGAGAGATGCGGGGTCAATAAGACCTCACATCTCTCCTCCAGGCTGGAAAACATGAGATCGGTGAAAAAAAATTCACCCATCTCATGAATGGTGGCTTACAGCCACAATCGCGGCTTTGTTTACTTATGGGGACCCGGGCGTGACGTCATCACATCGTGCCCGGGTCCTCCGACGGTCATAGAGATGACTGGTGACCATCTGGTCACCAGTCATTTCTATGCTTCCTGCCGACGCCGGACGATTCGTTCTCTGGGCCCCCGAAGGCACGGGAGAGCCCGGAGAAGCACCGGATGGCGGCGGGAGGGGGGGGATGTCCCCTCCCGAGGCCTGTAAAAACGATCAAGCAGGGGAACCGCCGCTATGATCATTCTTATGTCGTGCAGAATCGCCAGCTGAAGAAGAGGATATCTGGATGATGCCTCTGGCTGCAGGCATCATTCAGATATTCACCCGCAAAGCCCAGGCCGTCATTTGACGTCCACTTAGGATGGGAGATCCCATCTCTGGACGTCAAATCACAATGGGCCAGTATTTAATTGGTTAAGCTAGTGCATTGTTGGTTCACTTAACTTTTCCTTTGATTTCCCTTCTAATTTTTTTCCAAAGACCTAGATGATTCCCAATGTTAAGGGGTCGATGAATGCTCTAAAATGAATGAGTGTTTTTAGTTCCCCTCATTCATATTTCCAGACTTATCTGGAAACATGGATGAGGGGAACTAAAAACACTCATTCATTTTAGAGCATTCATCGACCCCTTAACATTGGGAATCATCTAGGTCTTTGGAAAAGCGTTGTAGACGATTTTACACTATGCAAGCCTTTTTGTCCTTTTATACATCCTGACGCATACCGACGATACCGAGGACGGTCCCCATATAGGAGATCAGGACGTTGGAGCTGTTCATGCGGACTCTTGGGTTTTGACATAAGGCTTATTTTCATTGTGTATATGGTAAGAGGCCATTTGTATCTATGGTGGAGGTGTTTACTCTCAACACTTTTTTCTCAAAGTCTGTCATCAGTGTTCTCACCCGGGAGATCCATAATATGAACTTTTACCTTACAATTGAATTTTGAAACCACATCTGATCCTGTGTATTCACTCTTCATTCTTATGGACTAAACTTTATTGTTTATTTTCTTGTTGTTATACTGCTTAGTTTTATTTACTATTTTTTTAGCGCAATTTTGTTTTCCATATACTGTGTTTTGAGGTTGTATAACCTTTTTATTATTGCAGCTTCTAATCTTTTTTTTTTTTTTTTTACCATAACGAGCGCTATATAATCTTTATCCTTAGAAATAAGAGATAGTTTGAAGTTATGGAACTATGATTACTTGTTATGGACTGCTGCTCATACTATGAATTCTAAACGTAGTATGTAAATTGCACACATCAGCAGCTCATTCCCTAGAAAGTTTCAGCCTTCACTAGTAGTCAGATACATAAGTGTAGATTTGCCAAAGGCAACGATTCTGTTTACTTTGCAAGGGAATTTTCACTTTGTGAGGGATTTTTCCCTTAGCTTAGTGAATGAGTTGAAGCTCTGCTAATTTCCATCATCGAATCATGTGCAAGCAAGAATACTGGGTTTTTTTTGTTTTGTTTTTTCCTTGCAAGTGATTAGCTATTCTTTGCAAAGTGAACTTTTACTAAATTTTCCAAGTTTTTCGCCTGTGAAGTGAAAATACCCTTGTAAAGTTAACAGTCTGTCTTATTTATATCAACCCATATACATCTACCTTCCCTGTTTCTTTGAGGTAGGAAACAGGGAAACATTTTAGTTGCAAATAGGTCACTTGCTTGCCCACAGTTCAAATCTTGAAAAAACTATGTGAAAAAAAAATTGTTGGGTTAACCCACTGGTGTCTAAACCTAAAAAAAGAGACAATTGGGGATAAACAGAGGTATTTGGATTAAGAATATAAATTGTCTCTCTGAGGCCACGTACACACGACCGTTTTCCTCGGCAGAATCCATTAAGAAACTTGGTGGGAGAGCTTTTTTGCCGAGGAAACCGGTCATGTATATGCTTTTCATCGAGTAAACTGTCGAGGAACTTGACAAGGAAAAAAGAGAGAAAGTTCTCTTTTTCCTCGACGGGAGTCGTCGTGTTCCTCGTCGGGCTGGTTTTCCAACGAGAAACACGTTGGTGTGTATGCTTAGAAAGCTGCGCACCTTCGGTAAAAGTAGTGTTTGTAATGGAAATAGCACATTTCTCACTCTGTAACAGACTGAAAAGTGCAAATGTCTCTTACCAAACTTTTACCTAACACGCAGTAACATGAGATTAGCAAAAGCAGCCCCAAGGGTTGTGCCAGTGGAATCGAACTTCCCCTGCCGTTGTATGTGTTGAAGTCACCGAGTTTGAGAACGAGGAGATTTGGTCTTGACAGTGTGTACACAAAGACAGCTTGTCAAGTTTCTCGACAAGCCTAACAAGGAACTCGGCGAGGAAAACGATGTGTCTTTTCCGACGAGTTCCTCAGTCGTGTGTACGAGGCCTAAAAGAAGACAATTAGGGAAATCTCTTATGGAAATTGAGATTTAAGTACAATTTAGTGGAATAGGAATGGGGATAGAGTATCTATAAAGTACTTGTCTTTATCAAATAATTGTAAAATAGGTACTCAGTAATCAGTAATCAGTACTGCTTGGACCTTGAAGAAGGGGTAACACCCCGAAAGCTTGTCCTGAAAAATTGTATGTTAGTGCAAATAAAAAAAGTATCACGGACAGTACTCAATTTTATCTGTCACAATTGCACTAACACAGCTACAATCACGTCACCTATGTAAACTTTGAATTTTACATTGAATGGCCTGTTTTACTATGCTGTCTCCTGAGTCACATTCCTGTATGGTATAAAGCAGGACAGCTATCATGTCAAGGAAGCCTTTTAGATAAGAGTGTAATAATGATACAGCTTAGCAATGGAATGTTAAGGGTTTTCCTAAGAAAATGTGCCAAACGATGAAAAAACAAAACAAAAAAACAGGGAAATAGCAGACCACCATCAATGGCAGTCATTTGCTAATCTGTTTTTTCTAGCCATCACTGAACATCTCAAAAGATATCTGCTTTGTGCGGCATCTCTGGAATTCCATTTTGACAGTTTTCATACGATATGATGTAAAATATTTGTTATCCTTCTTTTATTTGTTGAAAGTTTTTGGGAAAAAAATCACAATACAGAACAAATTACACAAAATAAAACAAAAATACCAAAGTAAACCCGATCTTTACATATTTAAAACATTACACATGCAAATCTGTCCCATCTCCCTGATCCAAATAACAACAAAAAGTTCTACCATAAAACTCCCAAACTTGGGCATCTTTCATATTCTCACCAATTTGTTACCAAGTACCTGGAGTTTTTTTCACTCACTCAATCTTTTGAAATTTGTTTAAAGTTCCCCTATGGCAAAAAGTCAATTTATCTCATTTCAAATGTAGAGCGGTATTAAAAACAAAAATGTAAACGTTAAAGCTTAACAGTCTTAAATGTGGCTATATTAGTTTTCTTTTTAAGCGATTTCCCTTTATTTTCACTTGGTGATCTGGCAGTGATACATTTCTTGTCTTAGTGTGTTTCCACTCTGGATATAGAAGTAAAAAACACACCTTTGGATAGCAGCATTGTCAATCTGGGGAGAACGTAGTGTTAGGCAGGCCATAGACGTGCCAATTTCTTTCCTGTAGCCACGGGTTGCAGGAAAGACATTTGCACGATTCCTCCAGACAGTGCTGACAGGGGAATCCCTCCTGCTGATCAATTTTCTTCTCCTAGCAGGGACAGTGATTATCGCTAGCAACTATAGCAGGCTGGTTGTACCTAAGTTCAATCAACTTGGTGCATGGTAAGCTACAATGTAATACATTTCGTTTTTTGGGGTTATTTCTGCTTTAAATTGAGTGCCATAATAAATGTTTCCATTGTTGGTGGATGTGGCAAAATCCACTTTTGTGCAGTCAATTTTCTAGATTGGAATTAAGACCAATCTCAAATTAGCTTGCTTTTTTTGCAACCTCTAGAGTCTAGACACTCAAAAATACAGGTAAATGGATTACAAGCAACGTTTGTTTTAAAAATAGCATTAGAATCAACATCTTTACAATATCTTACTAACTTAGGACATCTCCACATAAGATGTTTGAAGTCTTCAAGAGCCACATTTAGTAAAATTAAGGCTATCCCAAAGACCTGCTCTATAAAGAAATGAATGTGGAAGAATTGCATTTTGACCCCTGGCCGCGGTACATTGCGACCAAGTGTACATGAAGCCTTAGGTCCCTTTCACACTTGTACGACTTCTAAGTTGCGCGATTTTAGCGCGATTTTGCCGCGACTTTACCGCGATTTTGCCGCGATTCGCGGCCGCGATTTAAATAAATGCCTGTGTAAGTGGCATCAAAATTGGACCAAAGTAGTGCAGGGACTACTTTGAAGTCGGTGTTCATTGAAAATCATGGAGAATGACTTGTCATACGATTTTGCAGTCGTATAAATGTGAAAGGGACCTCACTCCCATTTACAGGGGAACTGCCCCTTTAATGTGTCTGAGCATTCATCCAATTCAACATTACCTTTTGCTATCTGTATTTAAGGGAATCTAACATTAGATATTTATGGATTATGTTCTTTACAGAGAAAATAATACCCTGTATGTGACCAGAGAATACCGCATCCTCTTTTACTGGGATCATATAATATCTCATTAGTATTATCTTCTCCATAGAACTATTTGCATGATGCAATTGTAAATACTGATAAAAATGTTGTTTAGCTATAGAGGACTGTTCCTATAGCTGTGCGAATGATATTAGATCATCACTGAAATACAATTGGTCAAATCTTAAAATACCACATTGTTTCCAGAGGTCAAATCCCTTCAACTCTGCCACTTTTTAATACATATAATTACCCTAAATAGGTGTAAAAGAAGTAAGTTCCTTTATCCCTAGTAATTCCTTAAGCAATCTCCAAATTTTACTCAACAATTGTAAAATTAAGGCACCACACGGAGAATCCCCTGACACACATGCACGTGTCAACTGACATAGAAGGTCGATTCACATTATCCTGACCTGCAAAATGTTACAGCTGCGCAGCTGTATAATAAATCCAGGTATTGGGGGTAACTATACCACCCTTATCAGTTTGATGCTGTACTTTATATTTACTTAATTTTGTTTCCTCCTTATAAGATCCCCAAAGATACTATTTTTTCTTTACAATCAACACGGGTGAGTTATTAAAGGATCACTAAAGATATATATATCAATTTTTAAATAACAAACATATTATACTTACCTCCACTGTGCAGCTTGTTTTGCACAGAGTGGCCCTGAACCTGGTCTTCTGGTGTCCCTCTGCAGCTGTCTCGGCTCCCCCCACAAGGACTTAACTCCTTCGTGTTGACGTCATGCGGGCGCGCTCCCGTGATACACCCAGCGGCCATAGCCACTCACTGTATCACTCAGCCACGCTCCCGTCGCGCCACATCATTGGATGTGATTGACAGCAGCGCGAGCCAATGGCTGCGCTGCTTTCAATCCATCCACTGTAACCAATCAACAGCCAGGCTGAGCGGCGAGGAGGATGTCAGGGGCGAGCGTGGGACTTTTCGAGGGGTCAGGTAAGTATAATGGGGGGCTGTGGGGGCCGGTATTGTCGGACGTTTTTTTACCTTAACGCATATAATGCGCTAAGGTGAAAAAACGATTACCTTTACAACCCCTAAAGTGGAACTTCCACTTAATCCACTCCTCGCCCCCTTACATGCCACATTTGGCATGTTATGTTTTGGGGGGGGGGGGCTTCAGTAGGAATGGGACTTCCTGTCCCACTTCCATCTTCCGCCCAGGGACTACTTACGGCCTACGGCAGCCCCTCCCTGTAGGCGATCGCCTGAGACACACGTCACAGGTCCCAGGCGATCGCCTGTCCACTCAGGGAGCACTGTGCCATGTGCACATGCGCAGTGAGTGCCCGGCCGTGAAGTCGAAAGCTGTCACGGCCGGGTGCCCACAGTTACAATGGAGGCGCCGGCGGAGAAGGGGGGGAGAGGAGCGGAGCTCCGAGCGGCACGTCGCTGGACTGTGGAACAGGTAAGTGTCTGTTTATTAAAAGCCAGCAGCTACACTTTTTGTAACTGCTGACTTTAATAAACATAAAAAACGTCTGGAACTCCCCTTTAAGTACATATAATAATTGAGGCATGCAGATCCTCTTTAAAAGATTAACTCCAAAACTTATAAGGATATCTGTTCTAAATAGTTTCCTAGTTGTTCATCTGAATTTGCTATTTTAGATTCATACAAATTACTATACACTGTACTGTACTTTATTAAAAGAGAGGAAACTATTATGGCCACTTAATTTTTTATTGCCAATAAATTCCTCCTTATTTAATGTAATTCAGCTTTGAGAAAAAAAAAGCCTATGTTCTGCCTTCAACAATTATTTTCACTAGATCCTGTGCAGTTTCCCAATTCTTCAAATAAATGATAGGATGTTTATTAATTCATTCATCTTCCACTCTATTTACTTATACCGTCAAATTCTTCTTCCTTTCCCTTGTATTTACTTTGCTAACTGAGATTTTTTTTCACAAGTAGCCATTAGAGGTTTGTCCACTGACAAAGAGGCTGTAGAATTATTATATCCCAAAAAAATCATTAAGATCAAAATTTATAGAAGAGGGTGGCCGGTGCGCTCTCTCTTGTACTCTTATCTTTTCAGCTATAGAAGAAGACTCCAGGAATAATATTAACCAATTATATTTTAATCTCCAAGATTAGAATTCCAGATCAAAATGTGTTTTTACTTGCACCAGAGGCCCTGGTACCTGCTGAAATTGACATCAAACCCACACAAAACAGTACAGGTGAAACTCGAAAACTTTGAATATCACAACAAAAGTTAATTGAACTGTCATGCTTTTCAAAATGAGTCTATCTCAGATATAATTTCACATTTAAACCCCCAAAAAGAAATAAAAGAACTTTTGCACGATATTCACATTTTTCGAGTTTCACCTGTATTTATATGAATGGCTTGATTATGTAAAAGATTTATGATGTTTTCTTGTGATTTTCAATGTAGAAATGAAAAGACTGTAATATCTATCCAAATTTAAAGTTACTGTGCTGTTCAGTGCAACATTGCATATGTGGGATGAGGGTTTATACGAGTGCTAGAAGAGCCCTCTCGGTCCATAGCTTCATGATGGCTTCATTCCAAGTTCGTTTTTTGTTGGCTAAAGGTAGCCTCTCAGAAATATACCATTTTAGAGATGTCATGAAAAGACAGAAACAATCTTCCATAGCTCCCTCACTTGAAGGCCTCGTACACACGACCGTTTGCCGAGGAAAACGGTCGTGTGTATGTTTTTCGTCGAGAAAACTGTTGTGGATCTCGACGAGCAAAAAAGAGAACCAGTTCTCGTCGGGCTGGTTTACGACAAGAAACACATTCGTGTGTATGCTTAGAAACCCGCACATGCTCAGAATAAAGAACCTTCAGTAAAAGTAGGGTTCGCAATGGAGATAGCACATTCGTCACGCTGCAAAAATTATTGCATCGTTTAAATGCTGTGCATTTAAATCATCTTTAGAATGGTCCAAAAATGAACAAAAATTATCTTCTTTTGCTGCTGATATTCACACAGAGTTCTGACTAACTTTTTGTAAAAATTTTCATGCTGATCCCATGAAAATTGTTAAATAATTTATATAGCCAGATATTTTTTTTAAATACAGATCTTAATTTTTAATTATTTTTTAATTTCTAGTCATCTCCATGATTTATTTTTTAATTTTGTTGTGTCAAGTTACCAAATGAAGAACGACCTGAAAACCAGAAACGAGCGGACAGGAACGCACTGTAAAACAAATACGACCTGACCACATGCCCTGAAAGACAAGATACGAACCCACAAGCACAAACTGAACCGCAGAAAACGATCTGAAAGCATGAAGACTGAAAAGTGCGAATCGTCACTCACCAAACTTTTACCAACACGCGGCAACACTAGATTAGCAAAAGCAGCCCCAAGGGTGGCGCCAATGGAATAGAACTTCCCCTTTATTGTGCCATCCTATGTGTTGTACGTCACCACAAGAGAAAGGAAATCACCGCTCCAGGTGGGTCTACTAGGCAATCAAGGATTGTTCAGGATACCAAGGGTGCTGGCAATGCACTAGGCAGGTAATGAGGATATCAAAGGGATGAAAACTCTTAAGTTGTCTTAATTTGATAAAACCAGTAAAAAATGCACCACAGCAAAAAAATCAGGAAAAGGGGGACAGCCGACGTTCCACCCAAAAATAACTTTCGCTTTTCGGATTCCCCCCCCCCCCCCTCCGGTGTCACATTCGTCTAATACAGGTATTTGCTCCCATTTCCGGCGACAGATCACTGCAGATTCCGCAGCATTCTATGCCATGTCTGGCCCCTCCTCTGTCCTCCCCGCTGTCTTCTGGGGGAGACACAGGTACCAGAAGACAGCAGGGACCAGTAGGGAACGCATGTGCAGCTGCTGCTGACTTTAAAAA